>OX101786.1:30714186-30734838 GCA_944452715.1 Ophion slaviceki | reverse complement strand
CCGTCTGTTTGAGCGAAGTTGGCGTGAAAACGGCGAAAACTTTCTGTATATGAAAATAAACGCTTCCAGAATTTCCCTGCACTTCGCTCCGTATGGGTCCGTCAAGCAGAACCTGAGAAAATGCAATTAGCTTTTTGAAAGAACAGTGGTGCACGATACTCTTTGGCATTCCAATGAGGAAGCTCTTCACTAAGCTCACAATGTCCTTTTCTGGTGATATGATTGGTAGTTTGTATGAAGCTACATAAGAAACAGTATTTTTAAACTGCATTACAAAACGTATCTCACAATAATAATATCATTAATAATAATCTTAGAATAAATAACCGTCAATATTATAGGACCGTAAAATCCATTCCCTACGTTCACGACACCAAAATTCTATAAAATATTTTTAAGGTAGTTCCTCTGCGAAAATCTCAACCAAAAGTTTACATACCATGTTCATGTTTAAAAGATTGATAATTGGTTTAAATAGTAATAAATAAAATTAAAAACTACGCAATATTGACTCGGTACTAGTAGATAATACGATGGATATCATTTATTGCCGTAAAATATATTTTATATTGTGTTTTTGATCTACTATTGCCAGTAAACTTTTTGCCGGGACCGTCCAGGCTTTGCCCCAATTGTTTTTTTTCCAGGCTTTGCCAGGCTTTGCACCAAAATTGTGAGGGCTTTTCATGGTTATATCTTGGAAACTAGATGGTGAATCATTCTCATTTTTTTTCACATTATTCGTGATATCTTACTCTAGCCTATCCTCGTTTTTTATCAATTTCTTAATTTTAGTTTTGACGGTAAAATTAATGATGCTCTGTTTGCAAATCATAACGCATTTGTTGCGTGTAAACCAAGCCAACTTTGAGTGTTAATATCTCAGGTTTGGGGTGGTCAAACTTATTCAAATTGCACAGATGTTTGGATAATGTATTGAATAACATATATGTCAAATCTCAACTCTTCTGTGGAGGTACTACCTTAACGGAATATTATTCTGTCTTAATTTCAATGCAGATCCTACAGTGTTAAAAGTTGGAATTTAAAAACCCATTATCTCCCGATATAAATAGTCGACTGTTCGAAAATTTTACTCAAACATGCATAATGATATGAACAATGTCTGGTCAAAATATGAAGAAAATATATAGAAATCAAGAGCGCGCGCTCGTTCTACCCTAAGACTCCACCCCTTTTACTTTTACCCCGCACTTATCACTTTACTATTTCCAGTTACTAAAAAACCCCGTACAGTTTTTTGTCCACTGCCATTCTTTTCTAATGCCCTGCTGGGTCATATTTGCCCGAGGGCACACCGTCCATATTACTGACGACTGTATTTTGCTGGGAGTTTCGGTTGCCTTGCCATCAGAAATTCAGTAAAACTGCCTCACGCTCAGTAGTCGGTGCATGAGCCAATTTGCGACAAAGCGAACCATCCAATTATTGACCCAGGCCAAAGCTGCTTCACATGAGAGATCGCCGGGCACCGATCGCATTTCCTCTACTCTGGACATATAGATATACATTTTTTTAAAGCTGATCGAAATTTTTCGAGAAATACTCGGGTTCATTCTCCGAACGAGTGTATTTTCTCAGTCGCGAGTGAATACTCGGCGAATTTCAGTAAATATTTAGAAAAAGCGGCTTTGGGCCGCATGTGGGTGGGCGAATTGCCGAAAAATGGGCGGAACTTCTCTCCAATCCCAGTCAATCAAGACGATTATAAATATTCATAATGTCGAGGGGGACGACGAGTTTGTGTGGGTTTGTTTAGGTTTCTCGGGGTTAACAACCCAAACGGACCGCGAGAAATTTGTCGTCCTCCTTAAATATTATGAAAAGTTATAAGGTTTTAGAGTATTTGGACGTGGAAAAAAAAATGTCAGCTCACTTTTCGGAAAAAGCTGCTTTTCTTAACGGGGGAGAACCTTTAGGCGAGTAAATTTTTGTTTTGAGTTTCATAATTTTTTTTAAGGAAACACTTGTTCACTATTTTTGAGACATAGAGTATCTTTCATCACTACTTTTGACCGTTACGTGGTATTTTTTTATTTTATTAATCTTTAAAAATGACGGAGGTATGGCACGGTCTTCTAAACTGCATTTTCAAAACTGGCGTGACCGATTCGGATGAATTTTGGTATTAATCTTTCTCATCTTATTGTCTAAAACATGACTAAATGTTTTTAAACATTCCAAAAGAAGGTATTTTTGGTTACAAAATATAAGCATTTTTTTTCGGAAAATTCATGCTTTTCGTTTTAAAGAGTAGCATTTTCTCGATTTTCAACATTTCTCATTCTTTTCGGTTCATATTCTACGTATGAGGGTTACTTAGAGAAAAATGTTCGTTGGTTTTTTTTCAGATCGATCCCGCCTGTTTGGAAGACCGTGCCATACACCGCCACCATTTTTAAAGATCAGTAAAATAAATTCCATGTTGCAGCCAAAGGTAGTAATAAAACATACTCCAAGTCTAAAAAACGGTGAAGAAATCTTTCCTTTAAAGAAAAATCATGGAAATCAGCAATTTTTCCTTGCCTAAAGGCATCTCTCCCCTTAAGGCGTTAAACCTACCTCGTCGTCGGAAAATAAAGGAATTTTCGTGATTTTCTTTCTGGGACAACATGGGATGACGTTAAAGTTTGCATCGTTGGAATGCAACGACATGTGCTTTCCTTTTTTTATTTCTACATTTTTATACTTATCCAAAGCAATTTATGTAAGTTGAGGTCGGAAGTTTATAATAAGAGTACGTAGAAACGTTTGAGCGATTTTCAGTATTTAAATCGGCCAAAGAAAATTTGAGCAATCAAGAGGAATTAATTTTCAAGCAGTTGTTCAAATTCTTTTTTACATTAAGGCGCGATATACATTTAGACAGGAAAAAAATTAGCAATATTCAGGATTTTTTTAAACTAAGAAATAATTCGAAAATATATTCATATTTTCGAAGTATAAGAATTTTCTTATATATTCTTCGACATATAAGAAAAATATCGAAAAATCGATATTTTCAAAGATTTCAACTAGGTGTAGGTAAGCCCTCAATTCTCTACCCTCAAATGTCCGCTATTTCCACAATAACGATCACAACCATGAGTCATCCTAAACGTGATCCAAAGTTTTTGCTCAAACACCAACGAATATATCGAATCCCTATAACCATCAGGACTATATTTCGTTTTTCTACATTCAATTCAACATCAGCCGCCGTAATCCTCAATTCTAGTGTCATCATCATCAGCCCAAACCTACCATATCACATCCAAACCCAAACAACGTACTACAGCCACAACTGTACCTCGTCACCTTTTTGGATAAATCGATCGTCCCACGGCGTCCCAAACAGCAAGCTAATATCCTGCTCCGATCCAAACTCGCTCTTTCATTATTGCCAGTTTCCCAATCGAACTATCGACGATACCCGCTGATTGCCCCAAATCATAAACGCTGAAAATCGCACCCGTCGTAAACATTTTTCCAAAAACTGCCCGCACGATTTCTTGGTTTTTCGCAAATCGTGAAATTTGTCGTGCCCTCATGGGGCGTCATCGTGCGTTGCTGCTACCGGAGATATCTCGATGCGACATTCACAGCAGCAGAAGCAACAGCAATTCGGTCGTCGTTTCGGATCGCTTATCGCTAAATGCCTGGCGAGGCATAGAGAGTAAAGAGAGAAAGAAAGGGAGAGAGAGACGAGAAGAAAATGGGGATAATACTCGAGGGCGAGCCCCCGCACTCTTCTTTATGCATATATATATATATATATATATATATATATATATATATATATATATATATATATATATAACTGAGGACAATCGTAGTATTCAAGCGTGTTTACATGTACAGGGTGTCCTGTTATGAATGGATAGTCCTGCAACCGTCGATAGGTCCGATGTCCAACTATCTACTAGATTTCCAGTTCAGTAAAAGTCCCACGGTTTTCGAGATTTTGGGCTTCATGTTATTTTTTTGAAAAAAATCATCTGCTTCTGGATCGACAATAAGTAAGCAACTTTTTAAGGGGTTACCCCCACTTGCGATTTTGAAAAGATCGATTTTTTTTTATTGCATTTTTTTGAAGTATAAGTATCCGGGCCCATACTTCCGTATGGGCCCGGAATAGATGACTCTATGTAAGTTGACAAAAAAAAATATTTTCTTCTTATTATATCTTATTTATTATATCTATTATATCTTATTTATTATATCTTATTTTATTTAATACATAAAAATGTAGTTTTTAATCGTTCGATTTTTTTTTCGAAAAAAATGGCCGTTTTATAGCCAAAAAACGGCCGTTTTTTTTCGTTAAAATCGAACCATTAACTTTGACTGTCCGACATTTTGTGAAAAATGAATATTTTTTAAAATCCTTCGATTAAAGACTAGTTTATACTTATATTTGACTAAATCCATCCGCATTTTTTTTTCAGATGATCCACTTCGCCGCAATGTTGGTCACCGCAAACCGTGTATATAAAAACATTATTTCATTGACGGCCATTTGCCACTAAACAATGTAATATTTTTCAATAAAAATATTACTGAAAGTTCTTCAAGATGTGTTCTTTGAGATGGTATATTGATCGATTAAAAAAGTTTTGTAGTTTTCTTTAAAAAAATTCATGAAAAAGGCCTTTTTTGCGCTACAAGTGGGGGTAACGCCTTAAAGTAATTGGCACGATGTGCGTAGTACATTTTTTTTACACCGCAGGCTATCAAAGTCAGATGTTCGAATTGGTTCGTATGAAAATTTTGCATAAGATCTTTTTTCGTGAAGTTTCCTTAACATTTAAGGTTAAAAAGAAGACTTTTCTAGATAAAACAAATAACCAAGACTATTTTTTTTTAACCGGGTAAAAAAAAGTTATCATTTGTAGAAATGACATGCGAAAAAGCAAAAGCAGATGATTTTTATCTCGAGAACCGTGGGACTTTTGCTGAACTGAAATTCCAGCATATAGTAGGACTTATCCGACCTATCGACAGTTGCAGGATTATTAATTCATAACAGGACACCCTGTATGTGTATATATACATACACAAATCGAGAGTTGCGTGAGTGCGCGCACCATACGCACGCGGTGATTCCATGCTGGAGGAATGCGCGTATTATACACGGTTGCCCTACACGTTTCCAGTCGTTCTGGCCACACACGGCTCATTCTCTCTCTCTCGTATTCTCTCTCTTGCTAGGGCTGTCTCTGTCTTCCTTTCTGTCTGCCTGTCAGCCGGTTGCTCACTCCCGCTGTCTCTGTCTCCCTCTCTCCTTATCTATGTATCCACCGCCCCCCCCCCTCTCTCCCCCTCTCTCTTCATCCATCCATCGTTCTCTCTCTTTCTCTCTCTCGATCTGTCTCTATACATCTTGATATCTCACGGCGTTGTTCCGTGGTCTATCAGTTCGCGCGTAAAGGATGCAGACCAACAGGAGTGCTGGCCTGCCCCGGGAACACGGAGAGCGTTAAAACTTTGCTATGTTACGTGCAGACGTATAGTTCAGAATTCAGATGAGTTTAAGAGGCCAATCTATGCGTGGATGTATGAATAAGTGTTTTCACGCATAAACTGACGACCACGGTACTCCCGATTACTCGTATGAGACCGATCAGTTCCGACACCACGGAAGCGTGCAACGAAATCCTCGACTCTCTTTGTGCACGGTAGATCGTCCTTGTGCCACGGGTGCGAGAAAGAGAATTGGTAGGCAAGGCGCAGGATGGGTCGCGTTGGAAACGCGAGGGGTGAAGTACGAAGGGATTATGGGATCGAGAAGCAGTACCGTACGAATAAAATCGAGATCGCGTAAATACAACGTTTTCATTGTATTTATTCAATCGTTATTTAGTTACAGTCACGCCTTGCACCTAGTTGAGATTTTTGAAAATATCAATTTGTGCTTTTCGAACGGTTTCAAAATTCAACGTTTCAAAAGTATTCAAATTGAAAGTGATATCCTTAATTCGGCCAGTTGCACAAATACGATAAAGAAAAAGCAGGCGTAATAACGGGGTTTGAAAAGAGATGACGTTTTGACACTTTAGAAATTCCCGGTTGTATTGGTAAAACAACAAAATGCTACGGAGAGATTCGTTGGAGTGTCCGGGGAAACGCCGTAGCCTCAATTAAACTACTAAACGCAACACTAATTTGCGTTGCCTTGATATGCCAATTGGAAAAACAAACCTACCCTTGTGGTTCTCCACTCATTGCAGGATCTTGTTGATTTGGGATATCGTCATCATTCAATAGTAAAGAGTGAAACACAACGCGATGCTTTTTCCCCACTGATTTGATACTCTCAGCAGAATAGTACAAAGACGTGTACAATTGATTTCTCTGGACCGTTAGGCCTGCAATAAAACTGAGAGCATTACTGCAAAAGGTGCGAAGATATTTGAATGAGTCAACCGAAAACAACTAGCAGGGTACAGTGCGCTGGATAGGTAGGCACAATGTGCTTTCGCGTGACTGTTTCATTTGTGCCATATGGATAGATACATTTGCTGTTTTCGTTTCACAACATCACACGCTCCATACCGCTAAAAGAACTCAAAGAATATATATTAGGAGTACAACTTTGCAGTGACCGTTTTACTTAGAGAGCCACTGCGGCCGAAGTAGTGGCCCTAGCTCAATAAAAAAAAGTGGCATTTTAAACTAGAGGCTCTGCCAATGTAAACAATTTAAAAAAGCTAATGGATACGTGTATGCATTATAAAGTTATAGGCACTCAAACATGGCAACCTACGAACCGAATTCTCAGCATTTGCGGGAGGTTATGATTTACTTCTTCAACATCAAGAAATCTGCGGCTTAGGCCCACCGTTTGCTTGTAGATGCTTACGGGGAGGATTCTATTAGTGAGAAAACGTGTCGGCGGTGGTTTCAACGCTTCAAAAGTGGAGATTTTGAGGTCGAGAACAAGCATGGTGGTGGAAGGCAGAAAGTTTTTGAAGACGCAGAATTGGAGACCTTGCTGGACCAGGATTCGTGCCAAACTCAAGAGGAACTCGCCGAGACGTTAGGAGTAACCCAGCAAGCAGTTTCAAAACGTCTCCGGGATATGAGTATGATCCAAAAGCAAGGAAACTGGGTCCCGCATGAGTTGAAGCCGAGATGAGTGATACTGCAGCATGACAATGCCCGACCCCATGTTGCAAATGTCGTGAAAAAGTACTTGGAAACGCTGAAATGGGAGGTTTTATCCCACCCGCCGTACTCTCCAGACATTGCCCCTTCCGACTATCACTTGTTCCGGTCAATGGCACACGATTTGGCTGACCAGCACTTCGGTACTTACGAAGAAGTCAAAAATTGGGTCGATTCCTGGATTGCCTCCAAGGACCAAGACTTTTATCGACGCGGGATTCGAATGCTACCTGAAAGATGGGCCGAGGTCGTAGCTAGCGACGGGCAGTACTTTGATTAAAAAATATGTAGCCACTTTTTTATAATAAAGCCTTAAACTTTTGAAAAAAAACGGTCACTGCAAAGTTGTACTCCTTATAACTTTGATAAGTTGCCATTGCTCTTTGCTAGACAAGTTCTTTTGTTTCCTGTGCTTTCGTTTCGCTGGCTCGTCTTTCTTCGGCGACAGGAATTATCCGTCTCGTTCCGCTCCTTTTTCAATCCGTTTTCCACGTGCGACAATCTTGCCCCCTATATCACCACCCTCATGTTTCTTTTTCGTCTTGCTCCCTGTATGTCTAAACGCGAAATACACAATGAGCTGCGCAAATCAGCGGCGCATTGTGACCCCACTATCAGCAAACCACATTTATCGGAATGATCAATTCAACGTATGAATGAAGGTATGATCACGGTATGATTAGTCATCAGATTTTTCCAGCGCCAGAAAGATTGTTTCCCAAGAGTGCCGAGTCTGTTATGATTTTTTTCGGTATTTTTTTACGAACCGTCGTTGAAGTTTATTTAGGCCTGACGAAATTCAATTTCGCCCATTGTCCAACACAAAAAACCCAGTATTTACCTACGCACCACGAACCGGCAAATACCCGTGGCACGCAGTGCCTCAATCTCTCCCCTTGTTGAGAGCCCACTAGCTGCACACGAGCTGGCTCCCCTCACAAAACTCGATGGAACCATGAATCTAGCTGTAAAGTAAATACCGCAATTTGATGATCCATAGTTTGTCCCTAAACTTGTAACCTTTCCATCGGTGAAGAGTTGCGCTGGCCCCAGCAAGGTGAATATCAAAAGCACAATCAGCAAAACTGAATCAACCTGCACTGCAGCCAATCAGCCAATTCCGACTGCTAAACTTGCAGTGAACAAGTAAAATATAGTCGTCCACAATCTGCCAATCATATGGAATCTGGTCCATATCCGAAGCATTAATTAGAGTCCGATTGTGAAGCACCATAAACCCAAACAAACCGAAACCCCGGTTGAATAATTTGATCCAACCGTGGTCATCCACTTTGTCGACAAATTCTCTTCACACATTAAAATCGACTTATGTCCTATCCTGCAGCTTTCATCAATGACATCATAGCCAAAAGAGGCAACCACACTAGTCGACTTCGTGAACCGTACCGCAAATTTCTCTACCTCGTTGTACACCCACCACTCATAAGGACACTCAAACTTTACAGCCAATTTGCTTGTATCCAAGTCAACGACCAATTTCGATTAGAACTGAAATGTTCACTCTGCTTTCCATGACTTTCGCGTAGCCGATCCGCTCAAGCGCCGCTGGACGGATCGAAAAATCACAAATGAACAGTTGAGAATCCCTGTCCGTATATATACACATAGGTACCAAAGGAGCTCGGGTCGGAAAACCGGTGTGCACACGTGTATAGGTATACCCTGTACAGGTAATATATAAAGGGCGCGCGAAAGTCTGGACGAGGTCGTGTGGGTGTTTTTCGCTACGATATATAGTATCGTTAGTTTCGCCTTAACATTACGCGCCCATGATCCTTTCTCTATTCGTTCCTGTTTGCGATCTCCCGAAGTTGGATGCTGGCTGTCGAGAGTCTACACTTTCGAGATATTTAGGAGGAGAGAATATTTTGAGCCCACTGTATCTATGTCACGTTGACCATCAGCTTCTGCCTGTTTTGAGGCCAATCCTCAAGGGGGGGATACCTTTAGACGAGGCAAAAATTTGGTGATTTTCATTATCTTTGTTAACGAGAAAAGATTTCTTCACCATCATTGAGACTGAGGGTATGTTTTATTATTACTTTTGGCTGTTGTGTGGTACTTTTGGTTTATCGGTCTTTAAAAATGACGGAGGTGTGGTATTTTGGAGGAGAGGAATGGGAAATTTGGTATAAATCTAACCTTATTGTCTTAAACATGACCTTAAACGTTTATGAAAATTTTTTTATTGCCAAAGTAGACACTTTTTTGCGGAAAATTCAATCTTTTTGTTTCAGAGCGTGCCATTTCGTCGATTTTCAACATTATTCACTTTTTCTTGGTTCGTATTCTGCCTATGAGTGTTAACGAAAGAAAAATCTCCGTTGGTTCTTTTCGGATGAATCCTGCCGACGCTGCGTGTCACGCCGTTGGACAACATCCGCCGCAACCCGTTTAGAAGACCGTGCCATACGTCCGCCATTTTTAAAGATGAATAAAAAAAATAAAAATACCATGTAACAGCCAAAAGTAGTAATAAAACACACCTTAAGTCTCAAAAATGGTGGAGGAATCTTTCCTTAAAAAACAAAATCATGAGAATCAGCAATTTTTTCCTCGCCTAAACATATGTCCCTCATAAATGAGCGATGGAGACAGGACGGTGCCCAAAATGACGTTTATATGAAAATTCCTAGAACGGTAATTTTCGATCTTTCGACGTGTAGGTAATGTCGAGTATGGGGACAATTAGCTAGACGCACACGCGTATATATGTATAGACGTCGTCGACGAACGAAGCACTAGAAATTCGACCAGGGCTTCGTTCGTCAGCTCCGCATCTGTACACTTCATTTGTCAACGCTCAGCTTCGGCATGCCTGTGTGGGGAACTCTCGATTTAGGCTCCGCTTCGAATGAAGCTCTATGAATATTCTTGAAAATATGAGCTGAGGGAGGAAGTCTCGTGGTTCAACGAGAGAGGTTAAGGCGTTACCCCCACTTGTAGCGCAAAAAAGGCCTTTTTCATGAATTTTTTTAAAGAAAACTACAAAACTTTTTTAATCGATCAATATACCATCTCAAAGAACACATCTTGAAGAACTTTCAGTAATTTTTTTATTGAAAAATATTACATTGTTTAGTGGCAAATGGCCGTCAATGAAATAATGTTTTTATATACACGGTTTGCGGTGACCAACATTGCGGCGAAGTGGATCATCTGAAAAAACAATGCGGATGGATTTAGTCAAATATAAGTATAAACTAGTCTTTAATCGAAGGATTTTAAAAAATATTCATTTTTCACAAAATGGCGAACAGTCAAAGTTAATGGTTCGATTTTAACTAAAAAAAACGGCCGTTTTTTGGCTATAAAACGGCCATTTTTTTTTTCGAAAAAAAAATCGAACGATTAAAGACTACATTTTTATGTATTAAATAAGCCTGCAAAATTTCAAGAAGATCGGTTCATTAGTGTTCGGGTAATCTTGGTCGCCGACTTCAGAAATGCCATTTTGAGAAAAACGCGTTTAAAGTTTCAATTTCAGTTTACACGAAGAAAATATTCACAATACAATAAGTAAGTTTACAATAAGAAAATTCTCAGATACTAAAGTTGAGGAAATTGATAGCGGCAAGTAAAGTGTAGGTGATGTCGGTTCGATGTGTGGATTTGTAAGACTGGACCCACTGAAAGTTTCGATGTCGACCTGTTTGGTGATCGATCCATGGATCAGATTGGGATGCGACCTCTCGTTGGGGACAGGAGCCATCACTAGGCCGCAATGTCTGCGAGACATGAGGAAAATTGGGCGACCGAAAATGTTCCAGTGATCCTGACCCGTAGGAAATAGGCCCTGACCTGCTGGAGGTCGAAATATGAGAACCTTCGCGCTATTAGAAGCCTTGGCTGAGACACCATTGGAACGTTAGACTGGGAGCAGACAGTCATCGGTGGAGGCCACGTCGATACCAGTTTTAGCCAGCTGTCTCGATAATTCCATCGGTAATTTTATCATCTTTCCTTCACGTTTTTTTTCCCCGAGAAAACGGATCTCCCTTGATCTTCTACACCACAGAGAGAAAAATACTTGCTGCTCCGACTTATCGTCCGAGCTGGACGTCCAGCAGAATTTTCGTTTCGTGCAATCAAATTATTAAAGGGTTTTCTCACCTTAGACGCGAAACAAAGGCTATTTTCATGAATTTTTTTGATAGGTTTATATTTTAGATATTAATATAAAAATTGTCACACTTTCGAAATACGTTAAAAACATTTTTTTATGTCTTTATGTAACTCAAACAAACTTTAAGGGCGTTTTTCTCAAAACAACGTTTTTCGACGTTTGTTGGTGAAATCTTCGAAGCTACTGAACTGATCCTTATGAAATGTTAACCACATATTCGTTACAACTTTTTAAATTTTGATGGTTACTATTTTTTGCCAAAAACCGTGAAAAAAAACGTTTTTTTTTTTTGCGTTTTCGAAAAATGTCCGCCGCTTTGTTATTTTTGCATATATCAAAAATCGTATGATATACGCTATAGCCATTAACATAATGAATCTAAGACCGTTTGATTTTTTTGTTTTTGATGATCCATCTCCATGATTTTTTTAGGACATTCTTTTAACTACCTTTTTCGTCTATAAATAGTGAGTTAAATAAATATTTAAAAAAATGTATTTCAGAAGTGTATTTATTAAGTGTAACAACTTTTATATCAATATCTATAATATAAACCTGCCAAAGAAAATGTATGAAAATAGCCTTTTTTAGCGTCTAAAGTGAGAAAACCCCTTAAGGTTCTTTCGACAGTTCATCGCGTCTAGCAACGAAAACAATGTTCGTATTGACGGAATATGTTTTCACCATCTTGACAAAAAAAAATTCATTTAGTCCGCGCAACAATTTTCTATTATCCAGTCCACGACAATTTTTCCGAGTGTCGCGTAGAAACCCAATTTCCTATAACATATTTACTTTACTTAACATTATTACACTTAGTTGACATTTTTGAAAATATCGATTTTTGGTTTTCCGGCGGATTCCCAAAATATAACACTTCAAAAATATTCTTTGAAAATTTCATGTTGATCCGTTTGAATTTTAGGGAGCTGTAGGCGTTTGTAGGTATGTTCCGCGGACCGGCGAACTTTAAACGCGTTTTTCTCAAAAGGACTTCTTCAAAATCGTTGACCACGATATCTCAAAAATCACTGCACCGATCCACTTCGAGATTACAAGCTTTTTGACGTATCAAAAAGTGCTTGAACGGAGGATTTTTTTTTATCAACGAAAATAGAGCGTCTTTTTCACCGACCGTCGATACTTTTACTTTGGACTGCAACCATTTTTTCAAAAATTACTTTTTCATTAAATCCTTCGTCCAAGCCCTGGACAATTTCTTTATTTCGGATGATTCGTTTCCGAGCAGCAGTGGCCCACTGCGGAGGACGGTTTTGAAACAGCGGTCTGCACAAACCATTGTACACGTTTATAAATATTTTTCAATGCGCAAATTGGAAAAGACACTTGAAACGATACTTTTTAATGTGAAAAAAAATTCAAAAACCTGTACACGTTTTTCCACGTAAAAAATCACGAAAATTCCTGTTACATGTGATCCAGCTGATTGATGGAATCCCTCGTTTCAAGAACGATTTCGTAGATTGGCCTATACATAGACGAGTTTGACAATAGACGATTAGGTTCACTGTGAAACTACGGTTTTTCTTTTTACGATCAGTAAATCACCCAGGATGCCAGCAGCCCACGTAATCTGGAGTTCCATGAGCTGCCTTCAAACTTTCCCACAGCTTCGTTATCTTTTAATTGTCGTCTAGTATGTGTGTGTATAGATATGTATGTATATACATATCTATATACAAGCTCACAGTAATTGCCTCGGTATTTTGAAATACGAAACGATTTTCCTGTCTGCGTCTCTTTCGAGCCCGCTGCTTACGAAGCGTCTTGATAGTTCCTCATACGAGAACCGCAAGGTGCAGAAAAAAACGGATAATTCGTATTCCAGTGGATCCTAATACCTACGGGGAAAAAAACACTAACTCCTAGTCCCACCCAACAACGCGCTACAAAAAAAAAAATAAACATCCTCATTCAAAAAAACCGCATACCTTCTATCACCCAATCAGTGCAACAGCCCGTCTTTTTGGCAGCTCCTTTTCGAAACATGACCCAAGGGATGTTTCTCCGGAGGATAAAGATCCGGACAAATGGAGATTCGTTAGCTGCTGTTAATTTTCGCTCGATAGCATCGAATCGTATTTCGCTAGGCAGCTATACATAGAAGCTGCATGCGGTGAGCAGAGTTCACGTGGGAGGTGCGATCAGCAAGCCTGAAAAGTGCTTATTTAGACGCCCCGGGATCGAGACTGATGAGCATACGTGGGAATGTGTGTTGTAGATAGAAACTAGGTGGATACACGTGTATGCGTATGTAGCGCGTGTAAGGAGGCGGTTCAGGGTGCCTCAAAAGGAGCATCAAGCGGCAACCCCTAGGTGCATTTACCACCCCATCCGGTGGGCGATCGTTCCACACGCTGTTCATGTATACATGATAAAAGGGAGAAGGTAGGAGGGGTTGTTCAACCCTTATCGGATCGTCGTCTCCAGTATACCGTGGCGGCATGGAATACAGGTGTGCTATCCTTCTCCATGTGTAATGTAGGACGTATCGCATCTATGCGATCACTATACCGATATCAACTACCAACGCGTGCCCTTTGCATTGAAGAAACCAACGTCGAGCGTTCAAATTATAATAGGCTATTATCAAATTGAGATTGAGACAGTCGAGTCGTGGCCTCGTGCGTTTTCACCCTGCAATGATTTATTTCCGGCGCTTCGTTTCGTACAGATTTTGATGAAATTAGCGATCACGTTGATTTTATCAGTTGAATTTCGTTGAAACCGAAAATTGTACGGATCTGCAGAGACGAGAGATCGTCCGAGCTGAGGATCTTTTCGAGCCAACGTCGAGAGCATCCGAAGGCACAATGGAGGACGGTCTGATAAACCAATTCGCCGGTGGGGTGGTCCTCTCAGTTATTCATTACCTAGGAAATTCTTGTACGATTTAATAGCAATTAGGTTGGACGTCGACCCGAGGCGATGAATACTCAATGGATGTGAGTTCGCAGGACCTGTCGACCAGTGAACCGGGTCTATTCCAGTACAACCATTCAACTGAATCAATCCGTGGGAGACGTCAAAACTGCCATTATAACTTCAAGCAGTCCTAGGGTGATCCACTCCCTCTCTCTTTCTCTGTCGTTTGCCTGAACCGTGTCTCTGACCACCATATCTGCATCGTCGGGCCTCACATATAAACGTGATTGGACCACGAGGCTATATAAGCGGCGGAGCTCGCGGTTCGACTAGATTGAAAAACCCCGAACGTCCTGGTAAGAAGCACCCCAAAAACAAATGCCACACTTTAGGTGTGTAAATGGCTGTAGACACTTTTTACACGTTTTAACGTGTGTGAAAAATAACACGGATGGACGCGTTAGAACAACACACTAACGGGTGTTATTTTCTTACACACGTTAAAACGTGGAAACGTTAAAGATTCAATGCAGCTATCGAGGTTTTGGAAAATAGATTCCAATTTCAGGTTCTTCCACGTGACAAACTCAAAGATGATCTATAAACGAAACAAAAAGTTAAGACCAAATGTGGTATTCAATTAACCGGTCAATCAATCGATGTCAAATCAACTAATGAGTTTCACGTGATGCCAAGGTGATTTTTAAAACATATGTGTTGGAATATGGCAAAAATAATCTTTTATAATAAGAGAATATAAATAAGAATATTAGTTATATTATTGAAGAGTATGTGTGTATATATGAAGTGAGAAGAAAGAGCACGTGTGGCCTATCGATAACTATCGACGCGACGCAGTTTACATTAGTAAAAGAAAATATACATAAGAGTATATATAAGAAGTCGTTTTGGGTCTGCTTTGTTCTTGAAGCATATGTGACTCTTTTCTCCTGCAGTCTCACTCTCAGTCTCAGTCCTTCGACGACTCTTGATAGAATAAGAAGTCGGAATAAAAAGATATTGCTCTACATTAATAAGACGCTGTATTTTATTCATTAAACCGATCCCATAATCCAATAGGTTATGGGCCCAGGCACAGATGAATCGAATATTCCTCTTAATTTTATAAACTAAATTTAATTTAAAAAAAAAAAAAAAAAAATGAATAAACTATAGTGTCATAAAATAAGTTCAAAAGTGAACAGTGAAGTTAACTCAACTGAAATCAAACTATAACAGTGACAATGAGTGACGATATTAATAAGAAAACGAAAAGAAACATTACGCCATTTAACGGTGAAAAGTATAGCATATGGAAGATGCGAATTCGAGCATTAATCGAAGAAGAAGACGCGTTAAAAGTTCTTGACAGTGATCCACCAGAAACTGTGAATGATGACTGGAAAAAGAAAGAAAGACTTGCAAAAGGTGCAATCATCGAACATTTAAGTGATGCAACACTCGGGTTTGCCACTAACAGTGATACCGCACGAGAAATAATAAGGAAATTAGATTCGTTATACGAAAGGCAAAGCCTGGCAACTCAACTGGCTATCGAGAAAAAGTTAATTACTTTTAAATTCAAAGAAGATGTCGTATTAACGAAACATTTCATGTACTTTGATGAAATGATTGTCGAACTTCAAGCAGCCGGAGAAATTTTAAAAGAAACAAGTAAAATCGCAAGATTACTTCTCACTTTACCGACTTCGTATGATCCAGTAGTCACTGCAATTCAAACAATGGCCGATGACAAAATGACTCTTGCATTTGTCAAAACAAGACTACTGGACTATGAGATAAAATTAAAAAACGAAAGAAATGACACAAGTGGAAAAGTTCTCCAAACAGAGGTTCAGCAACAACAATCAAAGAAACAAAACAACGGAAATAAAAAGAAATTTAACAATCCTTCCCAAAAGTTTAAACAAAAATCTTTCAATAAATTCACACGAGCTTTTAATCCTCAGCAAAATCAAAGAAATAATAATTACAAGAAAAATAATTTCTATAACAACAATAAAAAGTGTGAATTCTGTGGACGACGAAATCACGAGAAAAGGGATTGTTACTACTACAAGAAATCGACACAAAATTCGGAAGACCGTCAACGAACGATCCAAACTGTTCAAATTCAAGATTCAGACAGTAGCTTCGCATTCATGGGCAGAGTTGGAATGTCACCTAATAATGAAAATAATACAACAGATAAGTTGACATTCTTTCTGGACTCAGGAGCAACGGATCATATCGTTAATCGAGACGACGTATTTTCAGTCGCAACGGATTTGCCGGAACCAGTAAAAATCTCCATCGCCAAGAAGGACGAGGTCATATGGGCAACCAAAAGGGGATCCATACACGTAACCACAGATCAAGGAATATCTGGGATTCTTGAAAACGTGTTATACGCATCCGAAGTTCCGTACAACTTACTATCAGTACGGCGAATTCAACAATCTGGTATGAAAGTAATTTTCGATGAGAACGAAAAGACTACCATTAAAAAAGGTGACAAACTCATAGCTAAGGGTAAGTCGCTTCACAATCTACACGCTATTGATTTCATTATACAAAAGATAATGTGCAATAGTATAAATACAAAACTTGTGACATATAAACTTTGGCACGAGCGCTTGGGTCACATGGGCAAATCAAAATTCCTAGAAATAAAAAGGAATAATATGCTTTTTGATAGTAAAGAAATAGAATCTATAAATCCCACAAATGAAATCTGTGAAGCTTGTATATACGGAAAACAAGCACGTTTGAGTTTTTTAAAAGAAAAAGACCGATCACACGTTACAAGACCTTTGTTTATCATTCATTCAGATGTCTGTGGACCGATCACGCCCACAACAATCGATAACAAAAGATATTTTGTAACGTTCATAGACGAGTTTACCCATTATACTGTTGTTTATTTACTCAGTCAAAAATCCGATGTTTTCAAAACATTCCAAGATTATGTTGCTAAAAGTGAAGCACATTTTAATTTAAAAATAGCTCACTTATATTGTGATAATGGGAGAGAATACTTGTCGAACGAATTTAAGTCTTTTTGTACAGAGAGAGGAATTCAATATCACTTAACAGTACCCTATACACCTCAACAAAATTCCGTGGCAGAACGCATGAATAAGTCTTTAACAGAGAAAGCACGTGCTATGATACACGGGGCAGAAGTAAATAAAGAACTTTGGGGAGAAGCAGTTTTAACTGCAGCCTATCTACTCAATTTGACACCCACTAAAGCCCTTTCAGTAAACAAAACTCCTTATGAGTTATGGCACAGTAAAAAGGCAAGAATCGAACATTTAAAAGTTTTTGGTAGTACAGTCTACGTTCACGATAAAAATCGAAAAAGTAAATTCGATAAGCGTTCATCCAAAGGAATACTTGTTGGCTACGAGGTAAATGGCTATAAAGTACTGAATACAGAAACAAATAATTTTATTATTGCTCGCGATGTTATTTTTGATGAAATAAATTTCAAAACATCACGTCCTCTCGTACAGATTGGAGGAATTGAAACAGAAAATTCCAATTTGAAAAGACAACTTGAAAAGATAAATAAAACCGATCATTACGAAAATTCTAGTGTCGATAAAAGACAAAAACTAGAAGGTAATGAACACGCAGAAACATATAAAAGAAATGAGAGTCAAATCGAGAAATCTGATATCCAAGCAGATAAAGTCGATAAATCATCATTAACAGATGAAACAAACTCTCAAGAAAGCCCGGATGAAAACGAGCTGCGACGAAGTGCACGTATTAGAAGCAAACCCGCTATCTCTTACAATGAAGAATATTATTCTTATATGAGTGCACAGTCGGTTGTTTCTGATGTTCCTAAAACTTATGAAGAAATAAAAGATCGGGATGATACATTTGAGTGGGAGAAAGCAATAAAAGACGAAATTGCTTCCCTTGTAAAAAACAATACTTGGGATATAATTACCTGTCCATCAAACAAAAATATTGTAGGTTGCAAATGGGTGTTTACAATTAAGAATGATGCACAGGGAAATCCGACCAAATATAAAGCGAGACTTGTGGCCAAGGGTTTTAGTCAACAATATCTTTCAGATTACAATGAAACTTTTGCACCCGTAGCACGGATTACAACGTTTCGGTTTCTCTTAGCTTTCGCGAATCAGAACAATCTATTGATTCATCAAATGGATGTAAAAACAGCCTTTTTGAACGGCCTGTTGGAAGAGGAAATTTACATGCAAGTACCTGAAGGAATAAAAGCAAATGAAAATTCCGTATGTAAATTAAATAAAGCAATATATGGTTTGAAACAATCAGCTCGATGCTGGTTTCAACATTTCGACAAGGTTATAAAAGAACGCGGCTTTAAAAATTCCTCTGTTGATCATTGTTTATATATTCTTGAAAGAGGACACGTGAACCGAAACATTTATGTAATTCTATACGTGGACGATATTTTGATTGTGACTTTCGAAGAAAATACAATGACGAATTTCAAACGTTATTTAATGAATCAATTTTCAATGGTTGATATGAAAGAAGTAAACTTCTTCCTGGGTATAAATATTGAAAGGAAAAACAATATGATTACGCTAGATCAAAGCGCATACCTTCAAAGAATTCTTAAAAAGTTCAACATGAACGATTGTAATGCAGTTAGTACTCCCTTGCCAGTCAAATTAAATTATACTGCATTGGATTCAGAGGTGACTTGTAAAGCACCATGTAAAAATCTAATAGGATGCTTAATGTACGCAATGTTGTGTACTCGACCAGATCTGAGCGTATCTCTTAACTTGTTGAGCAGATATCAAAACAAAAATAATCAAGAATTATGGCAATGCTTAAAAAGAGTTCTGAGATATGTTAAAGGAACATTAAATCTCAAATTGATTTATAAAAGAAGTGAATATGAAAATATGCTTGCTGGCTTCGTGGATTCCGATTGGGCAGGCAATGAGCTTGACCGTAAAAGTACATCGGGATTCTTATTTCAATTATATGATCAAAATACGATTTCGTGGAATACTAGAAGACAAAATTCAGTTGCCACATCTTCTACAGAAGCCGAATATATGGCGCTGTATGAAGGGGTGAAAGAAGCCTCTTGGCTAAAATCTCTCATGAAAAGTATTAATATAGAAATCATGACTCCCATAGTTATTCACGAAGACAACAACGGATGTATAGCGATAGCTAATAATCCTACTGATCATAAAAGATCAAAGCATATCGATGTGAAATATCACTTCACCAGAGAAAAGATTGAACAAAAGGTAATAATCTTACAATATGTTCCTACAGGTCAACAATTAGCGGATGTATTCACAAAGCCTCTACCAGAAGTCCAGTTTACAAAATTCCGGAAACAAATGGGCCTGGAGGAATTATAACTCGGAACACTCGAACCATACGAAAATATTATTATTTTATTTTATAATAAATAGTCTGATTGGGTTTTTATAAAAAGGGGTTTTTCCCAATCCTTGCAACAAATGTTGGACTATATAAATTTGTAATCCCCAGTTAAAACAAAAGAGCAAAATCCGACATTAATTTTAGTAGATTACTTTTGAGTGGGAGTGTTGGAATATGGCAAAAATAATCTTTTATAATAAGAGAATATAAATAAGAATATTAGTTATATTATTGAAGAGTATGTGTGTATATATGAAGTGAGAAGAAAGAGCACGTGTGGCCTATCGATAACTATCGACGCGACGCAGTTTACATTAGTAAAAGAAAATATACATAAGAGTATATATAAGAAGTCGTTTTGGGTCTGCTTTGTTCTTGAAGCATATGTGACTCTTTTCTCCTGCAGTCTCACTCTCAGTCTCAGTCCTTCGACGACTCTTGATAGAATAAGAAGTCGGAATAAAAAGATATTGCTCTACATTAATAAGACGCTGTATTTTATTCATTAAACCGATCCCATAATCCAATAATATGATCAATAACTCGCAATTAATATACTTAAACTGTGTTGCCTTTTCCGGTGTTATTTTTGCTCGTATGTTGCTATCAACGTGTGGTGTTTAGTCCAATGTGTGTAAATATGCGTCTTGTATGTTGATTCTACACTTTATGTGTGTTCGAACAAGCGTGTTATGGATGGATAAAGCTACGAAGGTGTGTAATAATTTAATACGTAAAGTGTAATTTTAATGCATTACGTGTGTAGTTGTAACGCATTACGTGTTACCAAATGCATAAGTGTGTAGAATCAACGTGGTAACGGGTGTCTAGCCTTTATGTTGTGTTACTTCCACATACTTCGAACACACGTTCAACGCGCCTAGTTTTTGCAGCGAGATCTCGCTTTCTTCGGCATTTTTGACAACTCTCGCGCTTTTTTCCACGGAGTGCGTCAAATAGTTTTCTATGGAGCAAGGGCTCGGATGAAGGACGGATATGCGATAGGACGTGTGGCGGAGCGTGAACCGTAAAAG
>OX101786.1:30699186-30711686 GCA_944452715.1 Ophion slaviceki | reverse complement strand
TGGTAACTTTGACAGTTTTTGGGGATACTTCAACAGAGCACCACGATATGATTTAAATGTGTGCCCATTTAATGTGTTTAAATTTGTTGTTCAAGTTTATTATAATGTTGCTAAAGTTGATGGTAACGTTGCTCAAGGTGATTTTTATCTCAATGATGATTATAAGACTGATCAACTGCCTATAATAGTACTCTAGGTACTTGATATTTGTATGTAAAATCTTTTTCTCAATAAAGATGACAATTTGATCGTAAAAAAAAAATTTTTTTTTTTCATTTAATTCCACGTATGCATGAAGTATTAATTTTTTTTATTAAAATGATGTCAAAGTACCCCTTAATCTTTGACATAAGTTGCATTTCAATGCCTTGTCAAACAGACCCCACACGCGAGGTTACTTTGACACTTTAAAAGAAATATACAATAGTGTGGGGGTGGTGAGGCTTGACTCTCTTATACATTTGATGGCCAGAGAACACATTGTTCCATTGGAAAAAAAAATAGTTGGAATTTAGGATGTTAAAAAAAGTTACCTATATAAACCTTCCAAAACCTGTTCAAAGTTACCCTATTTCACGGTATTATCTCGCGCTGTTGATGAAGATTTATTGGAATCAACAGCGTTTTGTGGGGAAATTAATGGTGAATTCGTATTCAGAGGGTAAGATCCATCAATATGGGGTTGTAAACAAATATTGCAATTTACGTTTTGTTCCCAACATGGCCAAACATAAGTGGTTTTATCAAAACGTCAATCGTTTTTTTTATGCTTCGATTAGGAACTCCATTCTGTACGCATTCTCTTCGTTATCGTTTGCTCTTGAAAATAACGTTTGATTTGTTGAGCTCCGATTATTTTTTGATTTTTGGCAGAATTTAAAAGGCTGTATATCGATTTTTGCAATTTTTTCATACGCACCCCTTTGCCTCTTTTTCGGTCGTTTTTAAATGAACTTTCCGGGGAAGGTAAATGAGATATCGGGATGAATCAAGCGGCATTCCTAAGTCTATCAGAATCGTTCGAAAAAACCCGGCGTTATGTTTCGGTCACTCAAATAGGACTGACGCTACGGCTGCTTGAAATTTTAGAATTTTGACAGTTCTGGAAACCCGGCGAAGGAAATCGACAAATTTTCTTTCGACTTTTAAATGTGTTCAAGGGTGTATTCGATGGGAAAGTTTGTGCCGATTACGACGAATGTCACCGAGTTTTTGTCGAAAGGTGAAAATTAGGCCGGCTGAACGCGTAAGACGACTTTTTTTTGACACTTTTGACCTTTTTTCTAAAAATAGAGGTATTCGGGAGAAACTAATGGTGAATTTCTATTCAGGGGGTAAAATTACATCGATATGGATTCAGAAAAAAATTCCAGAATCGAAATTTTCGCACTTTGCCAACAAAAAAGGTTTCTCCACTCAATCCCACTCATCTATTTTTTATTTCAATGTGACACTGCGCTCTGCGCGCATTCTCTTTTCGCAATCGTTTCTTCTAAAAGATGCTGCCTGATTCATCGAGCTCCGATTATTATACGATTTTCTGCAGAGTTTGGAAGTCGGACCATATATTTTCGCGATTTGGTCCATACTCTAAACATAAATTTAGAATTTATAGGAATACTTTGAATGAACATACACATTTTAAAAACAGAAAAAAATAACTGCATTAAGGAGCTTCAAGTAAGGGGTGGTTGGCCCCCTTAAGTTTGCTATCCGGCAAAAATGCAAAAATACGTCGACTTTGATTTTATTCTCCCTTCAAAGTGTTACCTGTTTCATCCAACTGAAGGCACCCCTTTTAAATATGGACCCAGAGAAAGAAGAACGAAAGGGTGGTTCATCCCTTACTTTTTGTTTTTTTCCAATGTACCCATAGTGGATATCTGATCGTTTTGCATGGGAAGAATTCGTCATTCGTTGAACGACAACAGTTCACAACAAACGGATCAATCCTATTGCCCGAGGGGCCATTCGCAGACAAGTGATTTTCCACGTGGTCGATTTCATATGATTTTGATGATTTCATGAATTATCCAAGCGATTTCGAAAATCAATGAATTTCACGTGAATGCAAATAATATTCAATTGATTTCATCCAATGTCAGTTATTAATAGAATATTTTGCATTAACTCTATCCGGGATTCTAGCTCGGTATCCTCTCCTTTGTTTTTCCATCAGTCTTGGCAATGCGTTCTTGACCGTTTTCTTTTATCACTATAATGATCCACCGTTTAGTTCTACACGCTGTAGAGAAATCTTTTTTCGTCTGATCTCGTACTGATTTCATATAATTGGAACTTATTGCACTCCGACTGAAGTCACTTCAACGACATTTTCAGAACGTTCACTTCGAAAGTTTCATGTGATTTCTCGTGTTTTCTCGTGATTCCGAATGAAATTTCATATGCCAAGATGCTTCGGTGATTCCACAAGTGATTAGCCCCTCGCTGATTCCACGTGAATCGCCAGCAGCTGCCAAGATGTATATTTACTTTAGTACCTCCAAGAAACGAACCACCCAACTAACATAGTGATCCAACCGCAACAGCTACGACACTACATTTTGTGTATCAAAATTCTTCATAGTAAAATTCACTCTGTGGTTCCTGGCAATCCTATGATGTTGAAGTTTGCATCCGTCAAATCCAACGAAAATCAATTTTTCTCAATCCTCCACTTTTTCCGCCGTTTCAGGCTACGAAAATCACCCAAACGTTTTCACCCATATTTATCAGACATTCGCGACCAGCCTTTGCAACGAAAAGAGGCTTTCTATAGCAACAAAAACAAAGAAACGAAAAGCGAAGAACAAAAGAATCCTCGCGTTCCAACGATACAAACTTCAACGTTACCCAATTCTCGGATATCGATTGACGACTGCATCATCTATTTCTTCGCCTCCTACATCGATAAACAACCATTCCAAATGAACAACAGAAATAAATCTCGCAACGAACCTGGTCCGAATACATGCGCCTCTCTACAATAACGAATGGACCACTAATGGAGAACCGCCAATGAAAATTACCACTTTTAATGCCACCGTAACGGGGTCCTCTAGTTTCTCGGGTCGAAAAAATCGATTTTTTTTTCCATAAATCACATCTACAACATGTGTAGAAAATGTGTGCCAAAGGATTTTTCGATATTCGAAGTGGTTCACAAGTATAAATCACATGCGCGAACTTTCAAACGCGTTTTTCTCGAAACACCATTTTTCGAAACGGTGACCACGATATTTCAGAAACTACTGCACCGATCTTGTTCAAATTTATACAGCATCTTTAATATGTTATAAGACAGCGATTGAACTAGGATTATCATGATTGCTTCGGTAGCTTTTTTGTACGAGCGGAAAACTTAAGAAAAAATGAGTAAAAAATAGAATGCAATTTTCAAAAGTGTATAAAAGTCAATTTTTGTAATTTAGAATTCACTCTAGTTCAATCGCTAGTCTTAAATATGAAGATTAAAATGCCGTTTGGTTTTTTGATATCAGATAAGCAGAACAGCCGCAATCTTGGTCACCGTCAAGCACCTCTTTTACTTGATGTCTTCCTGTCGGCCACTATAACGTTTATTCTATTATATATTTTGACTTCAAAAAATTTGTAAAGCTTATTTAAATATTAATAAAGATTATGCAAAAACAATGAGATTGATTATTTCGATGCTTTGCCCGTAAAAAATTATTGAAAAAGCCGTAAAAAACAGCCGAGAAACTAGAGGACCCCGTTAAGTTCATAGCCAATTCAAAGAGTCGCAATAGATGCACGCATACTCGAAAACCAAAGCCCCGCGATACACCTTGTGTTTTTCCAATCAGTCGATAAATATTTCCTCACATTCATCAACCGCTTGTACACCATTGAGCGAGGCCGTAAACCTTCCAACATCCCCAAATGAAGCACCACGAGTGTGCGGAAATGATTTCTCAAGATACAAACGACTCGTCCGTTGCGTATATGAAAGAGCGTCCTGCGTGTCGCATTCTTGACGGCATACATATATATATGTGTATATATATCTGCATAAGGAAAATATCTAATTAATCGAGGCAGGAGACAGAACGTCGTGTTGGGAGCTTTGTGTGATAGAAAGAAATGTGTGCTATGTACACACACACACACACACACACACACACACACACACACACACACACACACATGCTCACAATTTCGTGATAGTCGCGTTAACTCAGCACGCCAAGCGCATCGGGTTGCAGGGAAGCGCTTGCAAAGAGCTCCAGCTCCGTGGCCACGGTTGTGGTGTGTAGGGTGCGGGTATACATTATCGTTGGAAGGCGACGAGCGGCGATCGTGTGCCGGCGTGCAGGCCGCATCGGTGGAATATATAGGTATACATACATTCGTGTGTGTGTGTGTGTGTGTGTGTGTGTGTGTGTGTGTGTGTGTGTGTGTGTGTGTGTGTGTGTGTGTGTGTGTGCGTGCGCGTGCGTGTATGTATATGTATGTATGTGTATGTATGTGTATATATATATATATATATATATATATATATATATATATATATATATATATATACACACACACCCATGTATGTGTGTGTTGGTAGAAGTACGTACATATGTATGTACGTATGTAAGGTAGAGTATGTATATAAGGCGCACGGCGTCCGCGCTCCGGCGCCCCGGAGATCGCATCGTGCTCGCCCGGAGACGCCCGGGGCGGTATAGCGTTTATCGGCCCGTAAGATCCACCGGGCGTGCACGACGTTACTCCGGAAGCTAGAGCGTAGTCGTCTCTTCGTACGTATCCCATGCGGGATATAGGGAAGGTTGAAAGGTAAGACCGGGAGAGGAGGCCGCGATCGAACTACACATCTATAAAATATATATATATATATATATATATATACCAGGTGTGTAAGTATGAAACCGGAATTTGCCCATAGGTGGCGCTAGATGTCGATGCAGTTACCGACACATCACGTCAGCGGTGTCTTGTTATTGTATTGATATCCGACAAAGATTTCCAACTCACAATAACACGAGTTTCATTCAGTAGCATTAGTTTATTAGAGATAAACATGTCGAGTTTTGTGCCAACAAATTACGATTTGCGGACAGCACTACTTTTCTGTTTTCATCTGAAGAAAACCGCAGCCGAATCGCATCGAATGCTTGTGGAGGCGTTTGGTGAGCATGCTCTCGGTAAAACACAGTATTTCGAGTGGTTCAAACGGTTCAAAAGTGCCGATTTTGACGTGAGGAACGAAGAACGTGGAAGACCACCGAAAAAGTTTGAAGACGCTGACCTGCAAGCCTTGTTGGACGAAGACGACTCTCAAACACAACAACAACTGGCGGATCAGTTAAAGGTGACCCGAGAAGCCATCTCCAGTTATTTGTATCATATCATTACAATAAACGTGTTTTTTCTGTACAAAAATTCCGGTTTCATACTTACACACCTGGTATATATATATATATATATATATATATATATATATATATATATATATATATATATATGCGGGCGTGTGTGTGTGTGTGTGGCCGAAAGGGAAAGCAAGGGAGAGAAAAGCGAACAGAGAATGAGCGGGGAAATCGAAGATACAGGGAACGAATTTTCTCCTCAGATAACGCGGTACATGCGGCAGCGGTGTTTCTTTCGGATGTCGAGTCAAGAGGTTTACGCCCGATGTAATATCATGAAATTTTCAAATTTTTGGGCAATAGTTATTGCGCACGGCGAATAACGAAATCCTGCATAATCTCGATGGCATTTTGAGGGGTCGCGAGAGGTTTCAATAAAAACAATTTCGGAATATATTAAAATTTTTTAAAATGTATTTATGTAACCCAAACAAACTTTAAACGCGTTTTTCTTGAAACAACGTTTTTCGACTGCTTGTTGATAAAATCTTCGAAACTAATGAACCGACCCTTATGAAATTTGAACCACATATTCTTTACAACTATAGCTATAGCGCATATCAAGGATTTTTTTAAATGTTGATATTTACAATTTTTTGCCAAAAACGGTGAAAAGAACACGTTTTTTTTTTTCGAAAAATGACCGCCATTTCGTTATTTTTGCAGTTATTAAAAATCGTATGATATGCGCTATAGCCATTGACATACTGAATCTAAAACAGTTTGATTTTTTTTGTTTCGGATGATCCATCTCCGGGATTTCATCAACAGCGCAGACCTACAATTTTTTAGGACATTTTTTAACTACCATTTTCGTCTATAAATAGTGACGTAAATTTTTTTTAATGTATTTCCAAAGTGTATTTATTAAGTGTAACAACTTTTATATCAATATCTATAATATAAACCTATCGAATAAAAATCATGAAAATAGCCTTTTTTCGTGTCTAAAGTGAGAAGATCCCTTAAGGGGCCAGGCCACTTTGAAAATTTCAAAAAATCGAAAGCAAGCAAGACTTGAAGAAATCCACGATGATGAGCAATAAAAGGGGATTTTGTACGGTGCAGGAATTGCCGATTGAGTTTAGGTAAGAGTTTTTCATGGTATAAACTTCAAACGCGTTTTTCTCGAAACAACGTTTTCAAAATCTAGCTCCATCGTATCTCTAAAACTAATAAACCGATTCTCTTGAAATTTGAACCACATATTGTAAACATGATTCGCAACAAAATGACCCTCGATGGTTTTAAAATTTTGATTTTTACTCTTTTTTTTTACCAAAAACTGCGAAACCGCTTTTTTTTACTTTTTTCGTTTTTCATCTGCCATTTTTTAATTTTTTTTATAAAACTTTATATCCGAGGGTCATTTTGTATCTGGTGTCATACTGAATCTAATGGACTTTGATTTTCTTGTTTCAGACAAGCCGTTGCCGAGTTGTGATGGAGCTACCTAGCCCACCTATTTTTGGGGCCTTATGTTGAACTATAGTTTTTGTACTTAAAAATGAATAAAAATGAATTAAATTTTTTTTAAATGTTTTTCGAGACTTTATTTATCAAGCCCAACAACTTTGATATTCATATCTTTTATAAAATCCTCAAAAAAAAATCGCGAAAATAGCCTTTTTTCGTGGCTCCAAAGTGGACTGGCCCCATAAAATAAAAATTTCCGTAATTTTCAAATAAATAATACGTTTTATTAATAAATTAAAATGGCAGGTCGTTTTAAGACACCCTTTATTAATTGTGTGCAAAGTCCCAACCTCGTCATCCCAAAACTCTTATCAGCAAAAAAATAATGATGTTGAACTTGGCATCGTTCCGATGCAACAACTAATTCTTCTCAATTGTTCAATTCTTTTTAGCAGTTTAACACTACGAAAATCACGGAAACGTTTTCACCTTTATTCGTTAGACATTCACGACCTCAATTTGCAAATAAAAAGACTTTCTACAACAATAGAAACAAGGAAACGAAAAACGAACGACAAAACATCGTTGCATTCCAACCAAAAAAATTTCAACGTTATAAAAAAATATAAGAAATCGACCTCTTCTTTAAATTCCAATTTTACGCAGACCCGTTGAACTGCACGAAAAGCTCTCGTTCGCGTAATTCACATTCCCATAAATCTTAAAATTGTTGAAGGTAAAAAAAATGACAAACATTCATCCCGACTCACGATATGTGGATCGGCTGTATTTATGTATATTTGTGCGTATATTAGGTCTGCAAAAGTCCGATGTATAATACGTGCGATTGGGGGATTTAAGCGGCGTGTGAATAATTGCCGATAGCGAGGGGAAAACGCTGCAGCGAGTGTGCGAATACTGTTACCGTATACTTTATTAAGATGTTGGAAGATTAAAAAACTGAAAAAGATAATAAATATCATGCAGACTCGCGGGCGGGATCAAGAGAGGGAGGTTGGTGTCTCGAAATCAACCGGCGATCATGTATACCTCGCGCGTTCCCTCGTTTCGTCTCGCCTGCGTGAACTTTAATCCGCTCGCGCGTTCGCTCACGCTCGAAAAGAGAAAAAAAAACAAACTCTTCCTGATTAATTATGACCCGGCATACAACCGAACGGCCGAGTCGGCTGGTGCGTTGGCCTCGTAATTGCTAATTAGTTGACGTAACGCCGGTAATAACAGGACTACGCGTCGATCCCCTAGGTCCCTGATGTGCCATATTTTTTCTCGTAAAAATCTATATATATATATATATATATATATATATATATATATATATATATATATATATATATATATATATATATATATATATATATATATATATATATATATATATATATACACACACATAGAACGTAATTTTGAGGACATTTTATACGATTTTTCGGACCTTCTAATTCAGGCTCCGGCCTTAAGGATACGAATTGGACAATGAGCCACCATGAGGCCCTTGAGATAAAATGCCCTCAAAATTACGTTCTATATATATATATATATATATATATATATAGGCTTCATGGTGGCTCATTGTCCAATTCGTATCCTTAAGGCCGGAACCTGAATTAGCAGGTCCGAAAAATCATTTTTTTAATTGCTTAAATCGATAGATAAACTATACAAGAATATATTTACAAGTTACAGAGGCCGATGGTAAATATTTTCGAAGATACAAGGCCAAAAGCAGAGAAGCGATTGATATTTGATATTGATATTTCCTCCTATTGAAGACTTCGAAGCGCGTTTTCTCCAGTTTTCATTTTCACGATTTTTCCAAATTGGCGGGCGTGATAGCAAAAAAAACTAAACGACCTATTGCATCAAACCAAAGTTTATTTTCTTCAGTATGAAAATCTCTTTTAAGTGAATTAAAAAAGTCGCTGAAAAGTCTTTTTAAATAATTTTTATAGCACGTAAAAGTGTTGTGTTAACACATTTTTTTTCAAACCTGAAAAAAGTTATAATTATAAAAACAGAAGAAAAATATATGACAATTGAACATTTTGCAGTCATTTATTGATTCATGTTGAAACTTTTTTATGATACAGTCTACCGATTTCAGTGAAACAAAAACGAAAATTCTTCTCGTGCAAAACGATCAGGAATCCACTATGGGTACATTGCAAAATAAATTAAGGGATGAACGAGCCCTTTATTTTTCTTTCTCTCGCACCACATTTAAACGGGGTGCACTAAGTTGAATGAAACGCCTAACACTTCGAAGGGGGTGATAAAATTCAAGTTTACGTATTTTTGCATTTTCGCCGGATAGCGCGCTTAAGGTACAGTGTGTGCTAAGTACAGTGCGCTTGCTCATTGTATACCAACCCCCTCTGGATAAAATACGAAAACATAAAGGATGTTACAATAAAAAATGTATTACTCTTGATCTACAAAATGCTAATGAATATTGTTCACTTGAATGAAATTTGTCATTACCATAGAATTGAAATTCCTCATATCTCCGTCGGGACGTTTAGTGTCTCTGCAAGTACATTAACGGGTGGTCCAAAGTGCGAGTTTACATAGTTAAAGGGGAATGTGTTGCCTGGAACATCCCGTGTCTGTTTCAACTTTACGATGCTTCGAGGTGATCTTTGAGTGATGCCCACGTGGTGGGGGACGGTTTTTCTCTCGCTTTGCCGCGTGGCACGTACAGTATCACTCTTGCACGTATGGTGAGTCTTTTGCATCACCTTAAGGAGGTTCGAGCTGCGTTGCACCGCAGGAAGCTGCACAGTATACTAATTACTTTTTTGAAGGTACAGACATATCGGACGAACTTTGAAGTTTTCACAACCACCGCTCCGTCGTTTTGGAGAGAAAAAATCTTTGACAATTCAGGAAATGTGGTGGAGTTTTTTAAATGGAAAATTCCGTACACGGTGCTGAAATTTGAACGCCAATAACCGCGCAGTTTTGATGTCTAGGAGGAACATCAGCTGTCGGTTGATTGAGGTTTGTTTTTCAGGGACATTGCGCTAAATCTTTACTAAAACTTTTACATTTGCACTAAAAGTTATTAACAGTTATTATTGTTGGTTATCTCTAAGTTGTATTGATTAAAGCAGATTTTCATCTAAAGGGTCGTCCATAAATGACGTCATTTTAAAATGGAGGGGGGTCTGGTTGTTGGATGAAGGTAACGATAATTGGATTATGACTATAGGAAGCATAGGATGATTGGGGGGGTAACAAATCAGCAAAATTCGATGACGTAATATATAGACGACGAACATTCGCCACTGCACTGTCAATATGGGAGTCTCTAGATCCTACCATATCCATACAGGTATTTAAAAACGATGCCGCACCCAGGGAATCCACATTAAAATCCAACTGGATTTCGCGCTATTTCCTGATTGACGTAGATTGAGTATATATTTGAAATTCTCAACCGGAATTTGTTGGATTCTCCAAAGAAAAGTATCCTTATGTGATTTAGTGCGGAAATTTGTTGAGGACTCCCGAGATGCACCCACATGTCTATAGAGATTTGTTAGGGACACCGCGCATAGGGAGTCCTCATCAGGATTCAATTGGATTCTGCGCTGTTCCCCGATGAACGCCGTTTGAGAATTCTCACCACGTTCGAATCGCAAATATGTGGAAAGTCACGAGAACAAACTCGGCGTGTTGAAACATAACCTGCTTGCTTCGTGAGCGTGTACCTCGGCGTGTGTGTGTTGGGATATTATGTCAAAGTCCAGTAAAATAAATAACAAACGATGATCACAGAGGATTTTCGGTGATGTGATTAGAATCGATTTTTACTTTATGCTTTTTTAACGGGCTACGGCTACCTAGATGAGTCGAAAAAATTACATTTTCCAAAAATAGTTTTATTCGAAAGTATCACCTTTTAGCGGTATTCCCGGAAAATTTCATTGAAATATTCCTAAAATCGACACGCAGTTTTCAAAGTCCATGGACATGATATCCCGAGAACCACTTGATGGATTCTTTCCAAATTTACCGGAGGTATAATGAGAAACATTTAAAGGTCGTTGACTATATCACTTTTTAGAAATCGATCTTCATTTTTTAATAGTTAGCGGAAAATGACGACTCATTTTATAGACTTTGTGTGCTCGAGTTTCAATTCATCGCCACGTTGGTTAAAAAAATTATTTGAACTCGTATTTGTTGCTAACATGGATACCCCGTTGGGTTTTTATATTTCAAATGAACCGTTCACGCTGGAGAGTGTCCACTGCCCAATGCCACGACTAAAAATTCAATCATCTTCTGGCGGTCGTGTTTTTGTTGTTTTTCTGTATTTTTGGTGATTTTTTTAAAAGCTCTCAGTACTCACTCAATACTCAAATCTCAATACTCAAATCTCAACACGTAAATGTCAATACTCAAATCTCAATACTTGAATCTCAATACTCAAATCTCAATACTCCAATCTCAATACTCAAATCTCAATACTCAAATCTCAATACAACAAATCTCAATACTCAAATCTGAACACTCAAATGTCAATACTCAAATCTCCAAATTCAAATCTCAATACTCAAATCTCAATACTCAAATCTCAATACTCAAACCTCAATACTCGAATCTCAATACTCAAATCTCAATCCTCAAATCTGAACACTCAAATGTCAATACTCAAATCTCAATACTCAAATGTCAATACTCAAATCTCAATACTCAAATCTCAATACTCGAATCTCAATACTCAAATCTCAATCCTCAAATCTGAACACTCAAATATCAATACTCAAATCTCAATGCTCAATACTCAAATCTCAATACTCAACTCTCTATACTCAAATCTCAATACTCAACTCTCTATACTCAAATTTCAATACTCAACTCTCTATACTCAAATCTCAATACTCAACTCTCTATACTCAAATCTCCGCAACCATTTGCCAGAAAAAAACGTCTAAATTTGGCCATTTTTTCGGGCCTCTAGGTAGATGTAGCCCCTTAAGCGATTAGTACTTTTTTTAAATCGACTCATTTTGTATATCTATATACTTTGTTTTGAAAATTCAACGTACAGAACGCGATGGAATCCATCAAGAATCGTGTCGGATTCTGTTCGATAACGTGGAAATCCTCGAGGATTCAACTTGGATTCGCACATTGGATTCTAATGGGGAATCCCGATTAGAATCCAATATACGAGGGTAACGTTTTAGTACTGGGATCCAATGCGATGACCCATTGCATTCCTATCAGGAGGTGGGAACAAGTATGGGAATCCGGATCCCTACGACGATTTCTGCACGGCTTTGTCTCTGGTTCTAATCAACGATCAATAGACCACCAAAAGCATAGTGCACTCCTCGCCGACCAGTCGCGTTTGAGGGACTTTGATGCACGACGCATTCCATTGGAAAACAGAACGTATCCTTCGTGGGAGATACGAAGCTAGAGGGCCCGGTAATGGAGAAATGAAGATAGGCAATGTTAATGTTCGTATCATAGTGCTAAGAAGGCTAATGGGAAATAGACGGAAAAGTTCATTAGCCGTCATTTCCATCACTCTGAGGGACTGGAGCACTCTAGAATGTCAAAAGGAGAAAAAAAAACAACTACGATAACTATCGGTGGAAGGGAAACTTACCCACGTTTCGGGTAAAACGTACCGTTCGATTGAACAGGGCC
>OX101786.1:30672393-30698986 GCA_944452715.1 Ophion slaviceki | reverse complement strand
GTGACAAAAAGCTACAAGGGAGAATATAATGAAATAGCATCGAGGGTAGCGCGCAGGATGGGATTAAAAAAATATCGATATAGGGATGTATCGGATGATACGACAGGGTCGTCGACGTCTCTATTCGCTCGGTTACATAATGCACGTCGTTTTTTCCTGCCTCACTGACTCACTTTCGCAATAAAACGTATTCATCGTGGAAAAAGAAGAAAGACGGGACGCTGCCTTACCGCGGTGCAATACGCTTTACAGCGAAGTGAGCGAGTGCCGATGAGGCGGGAGAAAAAAGATGATGGCAAAAGGAAGATGAGAGAACGAGACGATGACGGTAATGAATTTCGCGGAATTGATGCGTCAAAAGCTCCGATGATGAGTAAAAATGCATTGAATGTAAACGTACTTTTTTTCTCCACTCGCACGAACGCAAGGCACTTCACGAAATGTCTTCCATTTCGACAAAGAGGTACAACTTCCAATAGAAAAATGTATTATTGATTCTAGCCTTATTTTCGCCAAGTCTGATAACATCATTATGAATAATGTCATCGATTAGTTATAATATAATTATTAAATAATTATTCACTAGTAACTAATAGTAGTAACTAGGGACTAGTAACGTAATCATTTATTCACTATGTCGAAAAACATTTCTTCCTATCCCGTTTTGCGAAATTGATTCGTCAGAAGCTCGGATGATGAGGAATAAAAATGCATTGAATGTAGACATACTTTTTTCACCACTCGCACTGATGCAAGGTATCTTACGAGATGCCTGATAGAGCATGTCTCGTTACACTTGCATACGCGCATGTGTGGATCCGGACGATAGAGATAATCAATTGATTGGGGTAGAATATCCATAAGTCGAATATTCATAAGTGCCAATATTCAGAAGTGAATATTCAGAAGTGAATATCCATAAGTCGAATTCCCATAAGTACGAATATCCATAAGTGAGTATAGTATATAACCCAAACAAACCCAAACAAAATTGAACCTTTACCGAGCATTCACTTTATTAAAAATTTCTTAAAATGCTCATCTTTCATCGTCTTTTCACTCTTCCGCCATTTCTGGCGCTCATTTCTACTCTATACTTACCTTTAAGGGCATGTACAGGGTCCACATAACCTCACAATTTTCCAACCTAATTTTGTCATAGATGGTTACATTTTTTAGGAAAAACAAAGCATTAAGCTCTGGAGAATTCCCTGGCGCAGAGTTTGATGATTTCCTTTTGCCCTAAATGTTATTCATCTCTGAGAAATGTCTGTTCGAAAATTTCAGCTATCTCTCTCGCACTCATACGTCACGTGGTAGATCTTCTACTTCGCCTTAATACTCACTTTTCCTCGAGTTCCCGCCATTTCTGGCGCTCTTTTCTACTCTATACTCATTTATGGATATTCGACTTATGGATGTTTGTACTTATGGATACTCGTACTTATGGATATTCGACTTATGGATACTCGTACTTATGGATATTCGACTTATGGATATTCATACTTATGGATATTCGTACTTATGGATATTCGACTTATGGATATTCGACTTATGGATATTCATACTTATGGATATTCATACTTACGGATATTCACTTATGGATATTCGACGACAGTGAATCAATTAGCATCAGAGACCGAAGCCGCGCTCGGGAAAACTGGAAACCGTTCTGGCATAGTGATTGGAAGATTATGGAAGGAGTGATTGGTGGAGATAAAATGATTGCATAGGGAGAGAAGAAACTGGAATAAACTTTCTGGCTCTGTATGGCGCTTTTGATACGCGTGGAGTACATTCGAGATTACGGATCAGATGAAAAGTTCTTATCACTTGGGCTAACTGCATTTCGTGCCCAGATTATGCCTCATAATGATTAGGCCCCATATACATATGGATGATCGGAAAACTGGGCTTTTTTGGGATGTTTTTTTGACAATACTAATAAAGCAATCAACATGAGGTTTGGAGTGTTTATTTTACATATCTGCAGTTACCCATTTCTTTATTGAAAGAAAATATACAAAATGGCGGCTTGGTGACCGGTAAAAAGCGAACGCTTTTTTGGGACGCACATGGGCACTTGAAACAAAAAATAACTTTTTGCCTCATGTACCTTTGAATGATCGGAAAACAGGGCTTTTTTTGACAATACTAATAAAGCAATCAAAATGAGGTTTGGAGTGTTTATTTTATATATATATATATATATATATAGTTATCCATTTTTTATTGAAAAAAAAAATACGAAATGGCGGCCTGGTGAACGGTAAAAAGCGAACGCTTTTTATGAGACGCACAAACAAAAAATGTTTTTTTTTGTTTAAATTATCTACAGGAGTCATGCTAGCGAATTACACAAGATTGTGAAAAAATATTGATTTTTGCAAACTTAGGACTATTCGGACAAAAAAGTTGCATTTTCGGCTAAGGGCGACCTTAGTTTGTTTATAAAACCATGATTGTCAATCGATCGTAGAAATCGTGTGTACTTCGCTAGAAAAGGTATCCAAGAAGCTACAGTTGAAATTTGAAGTCAATCGGTTGAAAATTGTAGGAGCTACGAGTCCGCCCGATTTTGAAAACATGATTTCAAGAAAAACGAGTTTAAAGTTTCAAAACCATTTTTCTTCGACCATATCATTCTTGGGATGTTTATACGTAATTTAAGGCAATCAAAATAAAACCATTTTTTTTTTTCGAATGTATATAAGTGAGACCATAATCGTCGAATTGCTTCCACTGCTGATCTCTTACTCAGAGGATCTCGGTGGCCAAACGGAAATGCGAATTTCATTCCAACGTCACGCGTCACTTCTGCCATTCCTTCTTTGTCTGTACATAATTGTGAGGACAAATTTCCATAAGTCTCGTGTGGAAATTGAATTGAGGCGATGGTTATTGGTCTACGTTAACCTTCCCTGACTTTATTATGTGCCTGGTTTGGTAGCTTCGTATGGAACGTCAAAGGGCGGTCACATACTTTCACTGAGGACCCTCAAGGCGAGATGAAAGTCGTTCAATGGGTTAATATCCTATAGCCTACTTTGTTCATAGAAGTGATGTTTCCGGAAAAAGAGTCTCACTTTGTTCTAATAAAAAGCGCAACATGAGACATTTTTCTGACATGGCTGTCGTCTAGGGAAAAAGAAAGAGAAACGCATTATTAACTATCTCTGTCGCACTCAAGTGTGACTCATTTGAAAAAGGCCTCGAAGGCTGCATCAGTTAGCTCTATCTTAAAATTATTTAAGCAGGATCGTTCAACGGGGTCGTCTAGTGTGAAGGCTGTTTTTTAATGCTTTTTTGGGGAATTTTTTTTTGACAAACCATTAAAATAAGATAATTTATAAATTGCGTATCGTTTTTATTAACATTTAAACAAACTTTTAGAATTTTTTGAAGTCATTATATAGAATATAGTCGGAGATACACCGGCCAACAGGCACACATATATAAAAAGAGGTGCTCCACTGCTGCCATGATTCCGGCCGTTCTGCCTATCTGAAATAAAAAAACCAAACGCAATTTTAATCGTGAGACTTAAGGCTCTACATGGAAGCAAAATAAAGTTAGAATTCCAAAAAAAAAAATTTTGTTACGCTTTAGAAAAAAATTCAATTTTTCGTATTTTTTTGGTGGTCTATATAGCTGATAAAAAGAAAACTAACAAAGCAATCTTAATTATTTTAGTTCAACTTGTGGTTATATATGTACTAAAGATGCTGTATAAATTTGAGCAGAATCAATCAAATAGTTTTTGAGATATCAAGGCGCAAGTTTGAAAAAATCGTGTTTTGAGAAAAACGCGTTTGAAAGTTGTATATAATTCATAATAAAAAAATGGTCTCACCATCAATCTGCTATGCCTGGACCATAGAGTACACCTTCCTCTTCTTCAAAGAAGTCACGCAAGGCCGGATTCTCTTCTTTTGATCTGACACACTAGACGACCCCCTTAATTTCGGGAAATAATCGGATTTTGAGAAAAAAATTTACTATTTTTTTCCAAATTCAGAATTTTTTAGTCAGCATTTTCAAATTCAGCATTTTGAAAGTGATCAAACTTTGCTTTTATCGTTATATTACGAAACCAGATTGGAGGATTTATACTGAAATAGATATTTTATTTTATAATTTCTATTTGCCATTTTGAGTTTCAGATATTTTAATATCATCATATATCACCATATATCATATTTAATATCATCATATATCATCATATATCATATTTATATATTATTGTACAGTGCATTTTGTCATAAACTTTTCATTTTCAAAATGTTGTTTCTTTGTCCTGGTGTCCTCGCAATGTGCGACTAGGTCTTTCATTAATTTCCGTACCCGAACTTCCTTGAGTAATCACATAAACCTGACATAATTAATCACATAAATCCATCTCTTCCATCAGGATCTAGCTGGGTCGCGTTAGGGTAACCACGTCATAGCCCTTAAAGGCTCCGAGTTTTCTTGAGGTTGCTCGAACAATTGTTCGCATGGGACTATCAGTTCCTAGTCCGAAAAAAGCGTTTTTTCGGGATTTTTTTTTAGAAGGGAAAAGAACAAGTGAGCCCAGTAAACATTGAGGTATTTTTTCATGTATATTTGAAATGTATAAGAAAAATGTTTCAGCACGAAACAATAAATGACTGCAGATTTATCAGGCTATTCCATGTGCGTCTTGCCACTGCAGTCCCCAATCGGTGGGAAAGATGCAGCTCGTAATTCTTGACTGAAACAAAAAAAACAATTAAATTTTCAATAGTCATATATTTTTCTTCTGGGTGAACTACGAAAAAACTGAGAAAATCGTGAAATTATAACTTTTCTCAGGATTGAAAAAAATGTGTTAAAAAACACCCTAACGTGCTATAAAAATTATTTATAAAGACTTTTTTAATTCACTTAGAAGAGTTTTCCACACTGAAGAAAATAAACTTTGGTTTGATTCAATAGGTCGTTTAGTTTTTTTGCTATCACGCCCGCCAATTTGGAAAAATCGTGAAAATGAAAACTGGAGAAAATGCGCTTCAAAGTTTTCAATGTGAATGTTTCATTGTGAATTTTTTCAAGGAAAACTATTTGAAATTTCGCATTGGTGTTTTAATTATCTAAAATTATATACATTCAAAAATATGTTTAATTTTCTTCATTTAAAAATATCAAAAATATACAAGAATATTGTATGACCCTTGGAGCGTCGTAAAAAAATATGCGTATACGGTACCCACTGGCGTTTCTTCAAAAATCATCTGAAAAAAAACCAAAATGATTATTAAATTAGATACTATAATCTAGTACTTGTCATAGCCAATTTTGAAAATATCGATTTATGACAAAATGGCGGACGTTTCAACATAAATAGTGATTTTTGGGCCAAAAAATAGTTATTATTTTGCCTATAAAACAAAAACTAAGTAACGGAAAAAAAAATCCTATGACAAGTACTAGATAATGGTGTATAGAATAACCACAAAAAACCTCAAGGCAATCGGTTCATTGGTTTTCGAGAAATTTTGGGTACCGATTTGAAAAACGTGGTTTTGAGAAAAACGCGTTTGAAAATTTGGGAATGAATGAATCATGAAATTTGTCGACTTACATGGAATCATCGATACCAGGCCCATAGTGCAGGTCTTCTACGGTCGACGGAATGTAGGTGTAAATGTAGGTGTATATCTCCCCTTAAGTAAATTAAAAAAAAAAACGATTTTTCGGTCCTTCTAATTCAGGCCCCGGCCTTAAGTAAATGAGTTTTAGTGCCACATTACAATTACGCGATTACCGAACGAGCTAGGGAGCCTCGCTTTAAGGATGTATGGCAACTAAGTTATTTACTACTGTTCGAATTGAAACTCACTGATATTGTAAAGGAAAATATCGAGAACTTTTTGAGATTAAAAAACAAAATTTGCCCACGTGAATGCTGAGATAAACGAATTCAAAGTTGGGTCATTTAACACGGGGAACATAGGACTGTACGTCCAAAATTCCCTTTACATTGGCAAAAAAGGTATTTGCGGAGTACTCTTTTGTAAAAAAAACTTTTGTGCGGTATCGCTGTAATATGCATGATACGTTAAAAAAAAATCGACATGTGCCCATATATTTTGCGAGATATTGCGAGTTAAATGGGACCGCTTTCGTACTTCTTTAGCTCGTATGTCGTAACCACGACAACGTCAGGGAAAACGTACATCAAATCAGCAACTAAATTTACAGTTAAAAATTGAAAATTCTTCTTTCTGTACCGCATGTTTTACTTTGAGCTGTGGTAAATCTCCTTTTTAGCTTCAATGAATACTACAATTATTTTATTTAGTCTTTAAATGCGATTTTTGCAAATTGCATAATCAGTTCTGTAACGACTCTGCAGTAGCTGCCATACATCCAGCTGACTTTTTAAATTCAACGTTCGATTATTCGATCTGCTTGACAGGGATCGTCGTTTCGACAGCGGGAACTGGCGGAATTCCGGTTGGCATTGCTGTAGCGCGTCAGAGACTGCAGCACCAGGAAACAACGTCGTCGTCGATGCGAAACGTATCACTGAGTCATCACACCTCGCATCACGCGAGTTACCATCATTTTCAACCGGAGAGTCTCGGCAAGTACATTCCTGATCTGTACCATATATTTTTATACATCCATCAATATCTCTCCGTTCCACTCTTTCCTCGTTCTGAATATCGATGTATTGCATTTTTTTTTACAAAAATGAATGACACGATCGTGCCATTGGGGATGTAGATAGAGAACGTATGGAAAGATATCTTTGCAACTATCGTTTGCGCGGCCTTGACCCGTCCACCGCAGACTCTTTATCACTACGCTCGCTCTATATACTGTAACATTGTTTATGCTTTGAACGCTCATGAAGATCTACGATGCGTTTCGGACTGAATCGCCAGTCTTATGCATCTCGATTTCGAATATTAATAGCTCGAATTTTTTATACTGGCGTTACAACGCCAAGCTTTTTTTTCGTTATCTTGTCGATTGATTTGGAAAATAATTTTTTTATTCAAATATCAATTTTTTTAAGATTACATTATTTCAATATTACATTTTTTTCTTACAATTACATTTTTTGAACATTAAACTGTTTTTAAATATTCAATTTTTTAAGATTAATTATTTTATATATTCATATTTTCTAAGATTACATTTTTTTAATATTAGCAATTTTTTATGATTTAAAAATGTCTAAATTAGCCACGTTTACAATCATTTTTTAAGATTACATTATTTCAATATTACATTTTTTTCTTACTATTACATTTTTTGAACATTAAACTGTTTTTAAATATTCAATTTTTTAAGATTAATTTTTTTATATATTCATATTTTCTAAGATTACATTTTTTTAATATTAGCAATTTTTTATGATTTAAAAATGTCTAAACTAGCCACGTTTACAATCTTTCTCACAAATGATCCAAGCACCTGCACAAAGTACTTGGTTTTTTTTATCTTGGTAGATTAGTGCTCAATTCACTATTATTTGTTTTTTGTTTTTGTTTTTGTTTTTTTTAGGTTGTTTTTTTTTTTCAAATTGGGATACACTTTTTGCAGATAGTGAAGAAATCGGCAATCTTTTATAACTATGATAGTTTGTAAATGAAATTCAAATCGTGGCGAATGCGTGTCATTTCATTTCGTCATTTCATATGTCATTTTAATTCGAGTTGCTTCAACAGGCGAGTCCATATAGTTGTAACTTTGCCAAATATCTTTCGGGAAAGAGCACTAGATGATTGATTACAAAAAAAAAACCTTCGCAGATTTCGAAGACCTCTGGAGCAATTTCGAAAGCTTCTGGAAAAATACACAATTCGTGAAAACAGTCGATGAGAAAATTGCTTCAATTATTTATTATTTCTTCACGATATTGTCAGTGAAGATACCGATCGTATATTCGAAGAGTACCGAAAAATTTAGCGCGACAGTCCAAAATTCGAACGAATTGCAAGCGTCTCGTAGGAGCATTAAAAATAAATTGAAATATATCAATTGCAAATTACACGTCGATATCTCAATGAAAATTCTACCAAGACGGCGAATCTTTGACACCCTCGTTGAAAAACTCCAAATTTCACCCAAAAACAATGCGATTGGCCTTGGTGCTCCGAAATTTCAGACGCATTGCACCCAATCACGTTGAAATTTTCAATGTTGGAATGCGACGAAAATAAATTCGCTTGGATTAAACAAAAAGGATCGGCCGATATCCCGTGAAAAACGACGCAACCGACCCAACCTCGAGCCAGCGTCTCGCCAATCACATTCTGCCATTGGCCGATGAACGGCAGCACTACCGGCTTAGTGTTGCGCCACGGTAGGAGTGATCTCTTCGGCCCAACGCTGGGATGTACGGTTGGCCAATAGTAGGCTTACCGGAAATCCTAACAGTTGGCCGGGTATTGGCCCAACATTGGGCTAAAGAGATCACGATCATTGGCTGACGGTTGGCGTGATCACCGGCCCATACTAGGGCTAAGGTCGGCTTCATATTGTTGGCGCAATATTCGGGCTAGTGTTGGCCCAGTGTAGGGTCGTCAAAACAACCCAATGCTTAGCCAACAATCGATCAGATTCACAAGTTTCTGTGCTCGATGATTGCTCATTGAAAGAATAATTAGATTCACTAACATCGTTATGCACAATCACTTGCTCGTGGAATGTTTCCAAATTTGTTTCACTATCTACTTGTCTTTTTGTTTCGTTGCCTCTGATCCTAACCTGCTGTAAAGAGTCTTCTAATTTTTGTCGTCGTTTTAACACTCGACGTTTCTTAATACTATCATAATAACTCGGCATTTTTTTAATACACCACAAAACTTTGGCATAAATCAATTTTATTTTTAATAAAGTGAATTTCAGATAACAGTAATTATGAGTTTTTATTATCACAGGACGTAGAAAATTGCATGCAGCGATAATAAGAAAATATATAATAATAATATACGTAAAAAAGCATTCGTGTATATACGTATGGACTATACCGTTCAAAGCCAGTGTTGGGCCAGGATTGGCAATTCGTCAGTTTGCCATGCTAAAAATAAGCATTGGCAAAACCACGGTCAAACGATTGGCTCAGACTCAGGGCCTGCGCTCGCCCCGACAATTGGCCGATGGTCATTAATTAGTACTGGCCCAGCGTTGGCTCTTCGATGGTGTGCCGAGCTTCAATTCGAGACTGGCAAACCCATGATCAACCGATTGGCCCATGTTCGGGGCCAACACTGGGACCCGATAGTTGGCTCACAGTTGGTAATCGATATTTGGCCCAAGGTTGGGTGTTCGTTGGTTTGCCATGCTTCAAATGAGCACTGGCAGAATCATGGCCAAATCATTGGCCCGTATAAAGGTCCAACACTGGGTATTAGTGGTTGGTGCTGAATATCGTACCAAGCGTCGGCCGCATCTTAAGCGCCGGCAAATTTTTCACGGGATAGTCTTCGAAAAATCACTCAAACATTTTCATGTATTCGTAATAGAGATTTACGGCCTCAAATGGCAAAATAAAGATTTTGGATAAAGATTTAAATAAGAAAATGAAAAATTACGAAAAAAATCGTTGTATTCCAACGATGCAAACTTCAACGTCATTTGGGCAGGATGTTGAAGTTTGTTTCGTTGAAATGCAACGAAAATTAATCAGCGTGGATAAAAAAAAAAGAATTGGCCGATATAGATCTGGAAAAATGACTCAAGCATTTTCACGTATTCGTATTAAGGGGAGATATGGTGTTTTCACCAGCGCGTTTTCTCCAGATAAACTGGAGAAACGCGCTTCAAAGTTTTCAATAGGTGGAAATATCAATATCAAATATCAACTGCTTCTCTGCTTTTGGCCTTGTATCTTCGAAAATATTTACAATTGGCCTCTGTAACTTTGTAAATATATTCTTGGATAGTTTATCTATCGATTTAAGGGGAGATATACACCTAGGAGCCGGAAAAAGGTCATTTTTATGAATTTTTTCAAGGAAAACTATTTGAAACTTCGGATTGGGGTTTTAATTATCTAAAAGTATATACATTCAAAAATATGTTTAATTTTCGTTATTTAAAAATATAAAAAATATACAAGGATATTGTATGATCCTTGGAGTGTCGTAAAAAAATCTGCGTATACGGTACCCACTGGCGTTTCTTCAAAAATCATCTGAACGAAAAACCAAAAAGATTATTAAATTAGATACTATAATCTAGTACTTGTCACAGCCGATTTTGAAAATATCGATTTATGACAAAATGGCGAACGTTTGAACATAAATAGTGATTTTTGAGCCAAAAATTAGTTATTACTTTGCCCATAAAATAAAAACTAAGTAACGGGAAAAAAATCCTATGACAAGTACTAGATAATGGTGTATAGAATACCCACAAAAAACCTCAAGGCAATCGGTTCATTGGTTTTCGAGAAATTTTGGGCCCCGATTTGAAAAACGTGGTTCTGAGAAAAACGCGTTTGAAAATTTGGGAATGAATAAATCATGAAATTTGTCAACTTACATGGAATTATCGATACCAGGCCCATAGTGCAGGTCTTCTACGGTCGACGGAATGTTCATAGCTTCTAAATCGTCGACCTCAAATAGCAAAATAAAGATTTTGGATAAAGACTAACACGAGAAAAGGAAAAATGAAGAAAAATTTCGCCGTATTCCAACGATGCAAACTTCGACGTCATTTGGACGCGATGTTGAAGTTTGCTTCGTTGATATGCAAGAATAATTAATTCGCTTGGATTTAAAAAAAACAAAGAATAGACTTGTAAAAATCACTCAAACATTTTCTCGTATTCGTATGAGAGATTCACGACCTCAAGTGGCAAAATAAAGATTTTGTATAAAGATAAAAGTGAGAAAACGAAAAATCAAGACAAAAATCGTATTCCAACGATGCAACGAACATTAATTCGCTTGGATAAAAAAAATGGTCGCCACAGGCTTAGAAAAATCACTCAAACATTTTCACGTATTTGCATTAGAGATTCGCGAGCTCAAATGGCAAAATAAAGATTTTGGCTGAACATAAAAATGAGAAAAGGAAAAATGAAGACAAAGATCGTCGCGTGCAAACTTCACCGTCATTCGAACACAAATTTGAACGTCAAAAAAAAACATTATCCCGCAATCGGTAATACCGGAAAGCGCCGTACGTATTTGTAAAAGTAAAAACGGGTCTACGGGAATAGAACCGCGTGAATGTGCTGAACGACTCACGACCCTGAGCGTATCTATAAGTTGTGTTTCGCGTATGTACGATCGGTGTTGCGAGACCTGTGCAGATATTACCGCTTCAACATAAATTCGAGCGAGCATTTTTCATACCTCGCCTTTTCTTCATTTTTTCCCCTCTCTTCTGTCTGTTTTGCAACGAGGAAACTGCAAGTTAGCGAGTGCTTTCCGACGAGTTAAGGTAGTACCTCCACAGAAGAGTCGAATTAAGAAATGGTTAAAATTTGACATATATTTTATTCAATACATTATCCAAACATCTGTGCAATTTGAATAAGTTTGACCACCCCAAACCTGAGATATTTACACTTAAAGTTGGCTTGGTTTACACGCAACAAATGCGTTATGATGGGCAAACAGAGCATCATTAATTTTACCGTCAAAACTAAAATTAAGAAATTGATAAAAAACGAGGATAAGCTAGAGTAAGATATCACGAATAATGTGAAAAAAAATGAGAATGATTCACCATCTAGTTTCCAAGATATAACCATGAAAAGCCCTCACAATTTTGGTGCAAAGCCTGGCAAAGCCTGGAAAAAAAAAACAATTGGGGCAAAGCCTGGACAGTCCCGGCAAAAAGTTTACTGGCAATGGTAGATCAAAAACACAATATAAAATATATTTTACGGCAATAAATCATATCCATCGTATTATCTACTAGTACCGAGTCAATATTGCGTAGTTTTTGATTTTATTTATTACTAATTAAACCAATTATCAATCTTTTAAACATGAACATGGTATGTAAACTTTTGGTTGAGATTTTCGCAGAGGAACTACCTTAACGCACGTTCCATTCGCGAGAGGATTTAATTTCTCGCGTGGCCATAATATGCCATACGATATTGAGGGTTCGGGCGCGGTGTATATGTGTATCACAACTGATAAAGCGCACACGAGTGTGGAGTATGCGACGAGGTGTCAGGTAAACGTTGAACAATCATTTATCCACGCTTGAATATTCCATAGTAACGTATACGTATATACGTGAAATGTGCAACGCGATTTTGTATATACGAACGGATAGACTTCAACCAGTTGTTACAACGCGCAGGAGCATTGAAAAACCGTAGGAAAAGAAACGCGTAAACGCGAAATGATAACGCACCTTGTGCGCGAGAGATCCGTATCCGTGTGGGTAATAATTGATCTCCATGGGCGATGAGATTTCTCAATATCCATAAACGATTTTAATTCCCGCTCGAGAGAGAAGGATCGGGTCCGCGGTTATTTCCTGCCTTTCATAGGCAGGCCTTTTTTCCCCGTGGGCGGCTTGCTCAGACCCGCGGAACGAGGGTTTTGTTGCTTCTCTTGTACCTTTGGCGATAAAGGTGGCGATGCGGTAATCCCGGTGGAATGGTACAAGTTTTGGAAAATGGATTTTTTTGACGAGTTCGAAGGATTCGATGGGAGGTTATGAGTGGTCAAGTTCGTTGTCAGACGATTCCTGAGCCTTTCGTTTCGGAGTGAAATAACTATAAATGTGTATCGGTCGATATTTAAGGGGTTATGTATAGTCAGGAGGCCCGAAAAGATCGACTTTTCGAGAATTTTTCTTGAGAAGACCTTTAAATCTATCAACGTAAAAATTTGTACACATATCATGGTAACTTTTAACTGTATTTTGACATTTTTTATTTGTAAAAATAATTATTTGAAAGCTGCTATAGCGGATCTCCGGTAAAAAAGGCGTCTTGAGGTGAGCACGATATCTCTGGACTGGATCGTCTAAAATGAAAAAACCAAAAATGTTTCGTTAATATAATGGATCATCTTGTAATTGATGGACGGAATAAGCAAAATAAATATTTTTGAAAAAATGTCGGCTTTAAAAAAAAATCGGTTTTTCACCAACATTTAGGACTTAAATTGTTTATAAAATGGAAAATATTTATCGGTGAGAAAAAACCTTCTATTAATTTGTAAAAAATATACTTGAAAAGATTGTGTTAAAATTTGAGACTGATCGGTTCAGCCGTTTCCGAGAAATCTTGCTCACCGACTTAAAAACACAGTTGGGAGAAAAACGCGTTTAAAGTTTCAAAAGCACTTTCGAACGCTCTGACACGTAATTACAAATGTGCGTGTACCTTCGAGAATATTCGCCGAATTGACAAGACATTTTTTGTGTGTGTACTTAAATATATGTACATTAGGAAAATAAAATAATAAAAAAATCGATTTTTCGAAAATTTTAACTGTATATAACCCCTTAATGGAATACGATGTTTGTTTGCATCGTTGGAATGCAACGATATCTGTTATTATTCGCTGTAATTACTGGGGCCGGGTTGAAATTCTGAACATTGAATGTTCCGACGATTTAAAATTCTTAATTTTAACGGAGACTTTGTCCTTGGAGTGCCATATTTCAGGTGTTTACATTTTATTTTTTTTAAAGGAAACGAGTAAAGCTTTTTGAGTGCGGTTTTTTCTTGCTTTTATTCATGATATACAGAACGTTAAGAAATTTTTTTTGAAAAAATAAAACCAAAATGGCGGCCGTTGCAGCTCCGCGAAAACAGGTCCTCAAATCGCGGGAGGTAAACGGCTGACATCACTGCCCCCTCTTTGTTGATCTGAAACACAAATTCAAAGCATATTATCAATCTGTGACCCTTTGTTCATGGAATGACGGATGGGTTTTTCGTTTAGTACAAATTTCGGAAAATGGCGGCAATTTAAAAAAAATCGAATTTTCGCGTTTTTTTTCGCATAAAAAGATAAATAATAAATGCAAAAATGTATCTATCGAAAAAACGATCCGTCATTCCATGAAGACATATTTTCTGAGTATGCTCTCCAAATTTTAGGTCGATATGTTAATTACAGCGGTCAGGAGAATGTCAGCCATTTTTAAAAACGCGTTTTCGAGAAAAACGCGTTTAAAGTTTTGTAATGCGTTTACACAAATGTGTTTATAATTACCGCTAATCGGCAATGCCTGGTCCATAGAGGCATCCCTCCTCTTCTTCTAGCTGCTCATGTTGAGCTCAAATTGATTTTTTGAAAATTTCAAGGACAAAGCCTCTCTTAATGTTCCGAAATTACAAGCTTCGTCAAGATCATGCTAGCGAAAGTCTACACAGTTGACTGTTAATAATGTAGAACGTATAACATTGTCTAGACAAATTTCAAAATTGGCGTAAAATCACTTCTCAATAAATAAATAAAACTTGAAATAATTCGTCGATTTATTGGAAATTTTGATCCTTTTGAAACTTGAAGCCGAATGATTTTGGCGGTGTTCCGATTTTCGGAGTTTTGGTCTTTCGTGTAAAATTCTTTCGGAGTTTTGATCTTTCGGAGTAGTATTCTTTCGGAGTTTTCAGCGGTCTAATCATTCAAAGTTCGGAATTTCAACCCGGCCCCCAATTTCTTTTGGCAAATCTTAGCTACGAAAATCCTTCAATCATTCTTTAATTCGCTTATTTCGAGATTTATAATTTAAATTTGCACAAGTGATTTTTCGAAATAATGAAAAGGAGGAAAGAAAAATATAAAGAAGATTATATTTTTATTTCCTCGGATCTAAACTTCAAGAGCATAATGCAGTTAGGGCTTGCACATTTTCAGAGAGACAGTCTGCATGTTGCGCGTTCAATGGTTTATGATTATTTATTATTTATACACGAAATTTATGATTATTCCCTCCAATTCCTTTTAGAAAATCTTAGCTAAGAAAATCCCTCGACCATTTTTTATTCGCTTATTTAGAGATCTATAATCTAAATTTGTAAAAATGATTTTTCGAAATAATGAAAACGAGGAGATAAAAATATAAAAAAATAATTTGTATTGCATTTCAGCGATTTAAACTTCGAGAGCATAATGCAGTTGGGTCGTGCACATTTTTAGGGAGACAGTTTGCATGTTGCGCGTCCAAGTCAGTAATAATTAGTATCCTCAGAGAAAGATTATTGATACAAATCGATGAACCCACTCGAGGGGTCAGCCGAAGAGCGTCTATTTTTGGCCATTTATATTTTCTTCTAGTGTCTTGGCAAACTTATCCAGACGTTGTTGCACGCGGTTTGCTTGAACATCCATATAATTCGTGATAACTGAACAAACTGAAACAGGTGATAACGCATCTACAAAGCAGTAGCGTAAAGCCAGCAAAGAGTACGCACTCTATAAACATTTATTTCTAGAAAAATCAATTTTGGTGATACACCTTGTACTACATATTTATATTAAGCTTTGGTCATTTAGGAACATTATTTCAAATATAAATCTTAAAGGGCCAGTCCACTTTGGAGCCACGAAAAAAGGCTATTTTCGCGATTTTTTAAAAGGATTTTATAAAAGATATGAATATAAAAGTTGTTGGGCTTGATAAATAAAGTCTTGAAATACATTAAAAAAAATTTTATTCATTTTTATTTATTTTTAGGTACAAAAACTATAGTTTAACGTAACGCCTCAAAAATAGGTGGGCTAGGTAGCTCGATCACAACTCGGCAACGGCTGGTCTGAAACAAAAAAATCAAAGACCATTAGATTCAGTATGACACCAGCTACAAAATGACCCTCGGATATAAAGTTTTATCAAAAAATAAAAAAATGGCAGATGAAAAACGAAAAAAGTAAAAAAACGCGTTTTTTCGCAGTTTTTCGCAAAAAAACGAGTAAAAATCAAAATTTTAAAACCATCGAGGGTCATCTTGTTGTGAATCATGTTTACAATATGTGGTTAAAATTTTAAGAGAATCGGTTTATTAGTTTTAGAGATACGATGGAGCTAGATTTTGAAAACGTTGTTTCGAGAAAAACGCGTTTGAAGTTTATACTATGAAAAACTCTTACCTAAACTGAATCGGCAATTCCTGCACCGTACAAAATTCCTTCTGATTGCTCATCATCGTCGATTTCTCCAAGTCTTGCTTGCTTTCGATTTTTTGAAATTTTCAAAGTGGACTGGCCTCTTAAGCAGCTATTTCGAAAATATTTTAAAATGCTTAAAATTAGAACTCATCTCATGCGCACTTTTAGGGTGCTGTGTTGCAAAGAGTACGCAGTGAGAACCTTTCACAGAAGCGAAGAGTGCGCATGAGAGCGGAGTAGTGGCAAGGAATACTACGTAGATAATAGTAAATACGTGTTTTTAGTCTATTGTCACTATAATTTTCTTAAGTAAGCAAAACGGCGACGTAACCTCTCAATAGAAACAAAATTTGGATCACAAATTTCAAGTATAATAACATTCGTTATTATACTTGAAAATAAAATTCGTTGGGTGCAAATTAATCGCAAACCATACAAAACGTGTTTAAAATTGTTTAAAAATAAGATCAAACACATCGAAAATCCATTATTAGTCATAAAATTGGAAATAAATACCTTAAGGTAGTTCCTCTGCGAAGATCTCAACCAAAAGTTTACATACCATGTTCATGTTTAAAAGATTGATAATTGGTTTAATTAGTAATAAATAAAATTAAAAACTACGCAATATTGACTCGGTACTAGTAGATAATACGATGGATATCTTTTATTGCCGTAAAATATATTTTATATTGTGTATTTGATCTACCATTGCCAGTAAACTTTTTGCCGGGACTGTCCAGGCTTTGCCCCAATTGTTTTTTTTCAGGCTTTGCCAGGCTTTGCATCAAAATTGTGAGGGCTTTTCATGGTTATATCTTGGAAACTAGATGGTGGATCATTCTCATTTTTTTTCACATTATTCGTGATATCTTACTCTAGCTTATCCTCGTTTTTTTTATCAATTTCTTAATTTTAGTTTTCACGGTAAAATTAATGATGCTCTGTTTGCCAATCATAACGCATTTGTTGCGTGTAAAGCAAGCCAACTTTAAGTGTAAATATCTCAGGTTTGGGGTGGTCAAACTTATTCAAATTGCACAGATGTTTGGATAATGTATTGAATAACATATATGTCAAATTTCAACCATTTCTTAATTCAACTCTTCTGTGGAGGTACTACCTTAACGATGCGAGTTGTTGTCCAACACCTTGACACGACATATGCCACTGACAGGTTAGGTGCCGTGGCCAACACAAGGAAAAATAAAACAATTGAAAGCACTGCGTACTCTTTGGTGGCTCTACCATACTATAAGCAAGCTTGAAATTCAGTGTATGTCATTTCGCGGAAGTGTAAACAACTTTTTTTTATAGTGCTAAACATGTCAAATGTCGCGCCGAAAAAAAGAGTATTTGCCGGGAATTTTACTGCATTACTTTATTTTAAAAAAATCTGTAGCTGAAGCACGTATAATTCTTATTGAGAATTACGGCGATCATGCTCTGGCGGAAACAACCTGCAGAGATTGGTTTAGGTGTTTCAAAAACAATGATCTTTACATGTCGAATTAGGGGCATTACTTCATAAAGACTCACGTCAGACACTAGTTGAACTTGTAGAATCATTAGGAATTTATCACACAACAGTTTCGAAACGTTTGAAAGCATAAGTGATGATTTTTTATATAGAACAGTAAGGCGTCTTCTCACTTTAGATGCTAAAAAAAGCAATTTTCATGAATTTTTTGGATAGGTTTATATTATAGATATTGATATAAAAGTTGTCACACTTAATAAATACACTTTCGAAATACATTAAAACATTTTTTAATGTTTTTATGTAATCCAAACAAACTTTGAACGCGTTTTTCTCGAAACAACTTTTCTCGACGGCTTGTTGATCAAATCTTCGAAACTAGTGAACCGAACCTTATGAAATTTTAACCACATACTCTTTACAACTATAGCTGTGGCGCATATTAAGGATTTTTTTAAATTTTGATATTCAAAAACGATGAAAAAATACGTTTTTTTTTGTTTTTTCGAAAAATGTTTGCCATTTTGTTGTTTTTGCATATATCAAAAATTTTAAACCGTTTGAATTTTTGTTTCGAATGATCCATCTCCGAGATTCCATCAACAGCGCAGACCTACCATTTTTTCGAACATTTCTTTAACTACCATTTTCGTCTATTAATAGTGACTTAAGTTTTTTCTTTTGTTTAAACGTATTTCGAAAGTTTATTTATTAAGTGTAACAACTTGTATATCAATATCTATAATATAAACCTATCGAAAAAATGCATGCAAACAGCCATTTTTTCAGCGTCTAAAGTGAGAAGACCCCTTAATTAAAGAAAAAACCGCGAGAATTTATTCAACATCCCAATAAACATCCACCGGATTTCTTTTGTTTTCCGCGTTTTCGCACCGGAAATTCCAAAGTTCTGAATCCTCGCGAGCGCTTCCACATCCGACGAGTATTATAAAAACGCGGGATAACATCAAAGAACCTAAAAATCAATTTCCGCTCTAGTTACCCAATCAGATATTGGCTTGAAAAAAAGAATACGTCAGTTCAAAAACTGTTGTTCCGTTGTAACAATCCACTAACTGATTTGAAGGAGTTCAAAACTCAAACGCAGCGAACCAAGCGCGACAAGTGTCTGGACATGAATAACATCATTTCCATCGTGAGTGACGTTACTATGCACGAGAGATGCCACGTGCCTAAGAACCGCAATACTTTCGTACGTGGTATCGGAACTACAAGCGAAAAAAAAATCTCTAACCGCTGTCAAATTGGTAAACGAGGGCCCTTGATGTCGACGTTCCTTATTTTGATTCGAATTGTACCACCTTACAGTGCGGTGGACGTCACGTGGACATATTTTTTTCTATTCAGTTACGAGTCCGCAAGAGTATAGACGCTAGTCGAAAGCTCCTTTGAAATATAAATTGCAGCTGGAGAAGTGCAGAGGTGGACGTCCCTGACGGATAAGCGTTATCCGATACGACACTGTTTTCGTTTGACCCATCGGGCACTCGGAATTGTCGAGTTGTTCTGTCTGACAGTGTGTGTGTGAGAGGCTCTCTCTCTCTCTCCTCTCTCTCTGTTACTCTCACTTCTGCACTATAATAGCATGCATTCGTAAAGTTCACACACACACGCACGCACGCACACACACACACACACACACACACACACACACACACACACACACACACACACACACACACACACACACACACAAACACACACGCACACACACACACACACACACACACACACACACACATACACACGCGCACACACACACACACACACACACACACACACACACACACACATGCGTGTTGGCACTTGGACTGCGTCGACTCCACGAGGGGGATGGGTGAACGTGCAATGGTATTAGGGTGGGGGTTGCAGCCATCGGAATTCCTCGAGCGGCGCCGCGGGCCCGAAACGCGTTCGTAAACGTCGAGGCAGAATATTAACGAGACTGAGGTTTAGCGGGGAGGAGATTCGGGAGACGCGGAAAGAAAATGAAAGGGGGAATAGGATGATATATCTTCTTTTTTTAACAGTCGTTTCCGCGAATTTCGTCATATTTAATCGTACGTCGAAAAATCCAATTTCTTTGAGTCACTCGTAATTGCGTCACTTTGAAAATGATGTTTAATGACGTTGTTATGCTTGATTGGAATTTTCGAGAGCCGTTGCCGGGTGATCTTTGATGTGGAGTTTCGAAAACTGGAGCGCACGTGGTCGCGACTGATTTTTGGATTTTACGATACATTGCTGGGCGTACAAATCGATGTGGTGGTCCAAGGGATGAGCGCGTGGCTCTTGGGAATTTTGGAACAATCGATTTAGGGGTGCCAGTAATTATCGTAATGTTTCTCGAAGATAAGGATAACGAGAGTACATTTTTACTAAAAAATCGTAGCCATTGAAATGAGTACATTCGAGAACGTCGCTACAATTTTTTAGTAGAAATTTACTATGGGTATCTTTGTGTAGGATTTTTAGGTGAAATTTTAGGAACTGCTTGGATGTTGGGTCTGAGGACCTCAAGGGTTCGGACGTGACGTTTAATATTGCTGCAATTTTTTCTGCGGGAAACACCGAAAAAAATGATCCACCGTTGTTTTTTTTTGCAGACTTTTGTAACTTTTCGCGAATCCAAATGTACTACGTAGATCGATCGTCATCGTCATTGTTTACGATGACAACGGTCGAAAAGGGCGAATTCAGATTTTTTACAAGTTTCGGGGCCGGGTTGAAATTCCGAACTTTGGATGATCAGAACGCTCCAAACTTTGATACTACCCCGAAACATCAAAATTCCGAGAGAATTTTACCCGAAAGACCAAAACTCCGAAAATCTAAGCGGGGCCGGGTTGAAACTCCGAACTTTGAATGATCAGAACGCTCAAAACTCCGAAAGAATACTACCCCAAAAGATCAAAACTCCGAAAGAATTTTACACGAAAGACCAAAACTCGGAAAATCTAAACATCGTAAAAATAATTCGGCTATGGAAGTTTAAAAGTTTCAAAATTTTGAATAAATCGACGAATTATTTCGAGAATTTTTTTATTGAGAAGTGATTTCACGTCAATTTTAAAATTTGTCTAGACAATGTTATACGTTCTATATAATTCACAGTCAACTGTGAAGACTTTCGCTGGCACGATCTTGACGAAACTTGTAATTTCGGAACATTAAAATTAGGAATTTTAAACCGTCGGAGCATTCAAAGTTCGGAATTTCAACCCAGCCCCCAATTTCCGTTGTAATTGACAAACGTTAAACGATTCTTACCACGAGCTTTCTGAAACGGTACAACTTCACTGAGAAAGCGTCGTTTTTCCATTCAGCTCCGAAAGGTTGCCCATTGCAACAACATTTCATTGCAATATCGTAACATCGCACATCGATTGCGCAAGTTGCAACGTTGATGCAACATCGTGGAAACATGAGTCTTCAGCAATATTTCACGGTAATAATATAAAAGCACGTCAATGCTTTTGCAGCAGCGGATGAGATATTTCAATCTTCGAAAGGATGGTGTTTGATAAAAACATATTTATATACGCTTTATTGTCTCACGTAAGTTGTACATACACTTTACATTTTACACAAATTGAGGCGTAATGATCAGAAAAGGTCTAGCATTGACGATGTTGCAGTTTGCAGCGTGAGAATGAAACGAAAATGCTTTTTAATTTTTTCTCATTTTCACTATCATCAAAAATCTTTAGTTAGATATTTAGGCTGAAGATCTCCAATGAGGATTCCGAGAAACGTTTGAGGGATTTTGAGGGCTAAATGTACGAAAAAGTTGGGCTACGAAGGTTTCGTTGCGTTCCAACGATGCATACATCAATATCATTGGAATTTATGGATTATCATGAGATGTGTTCAGCACGTGTATTCATCAAAATCTAGGCCTGTCCTTTCATTCGCGCCTCCGCATGTCGAGAGAAACACAAGCATAGGAAATTACGAGATTGGATGAAGAAAATAGCTGATGTAACATCAGTGTACATTTCTACATCTGAACAAGATTCCTATTCTCAAAATCGACAGCAGTCACGGCTTATGAATACAATAGTTAACGAAGGGTTTTTTCAAACGTTCCAGCAATATTTAAACAATATTTCCACTTATCGATGGAATATATTAGGTGTACAAATGAATAATCCAAATTAATTTAAGCAGTTAAGATTTAAAAAATTGATATTCCCGCTCTTTTGCGGTTATATAGTGTTGGCACACAGTTATTAAAAATGAAAGTTGGTATGCCGGAAAGCTTAACATAACCTTCAAAACTATTCAGTTCAGTACAGTTGAAAATGGCAACAGATAAGGTGCATATCCGACACTGCATTCTTGACGAATTCCAACAAGGAAAAAATGCTGCAAGAGCGTGCGAATCGATTTGTTTCTTCCTGGGCGAATGTGTTGTATCGTATGTGCGCATTTTGGTTTAAGCGGTTTAAAAGCGGCGATTTCTGTCCGAATGACAAACAACGCCCTGGAGGCCCGCAAAAGTGCGACAACGATGATTTGGAATTATGGATGGTAAAACAGTCACTGCGGACTGCTACCAACGTCAATTGATCTGCTTGAGCCAAGAATTGGAACGAAAACGCCCGCGTACTGGCACGTCCAGTGAAATTGTTGTATGATAACGCCAGGCCACACATTGCTTCCAATACAAAAGACATCATAATGAGTTGCTTCCAATACAAAAGACATCACAATGAATATTGGCTGGGACGTCTTGCAGCACTCGGCATATTCACCAGACATTGCTCCATCCGATTACCACTTGTTCCGGTCGATGCAACACGCCTTGTCCTATATGCATTTCCAATCAGTGGATGAGATCCGAAAATGGCTTGACGACTTTATCGTGTCCAAAGACGTAACATTTTTTCGAGATGGAATTCATCAGCTGCCTAAAAGATGGCTTAAAGTTATAGAAAGCAACGGCGAATACTTTGATTGACCAATTTAATTTACTTTCTTTTAAAACAAACCTTGAATGTAGATGAAAAAATTGGATTATTCATCTGTACACATTATCGGGTATATATATTATATAAATTAGCGAAGTGCAGGTAGGGAGTGATCGGAAAGGATTCAATTCGAAAGGCTAATACGTGAAAACCCGCAAGGGTATACCTTGGAACTCAGAAAATATTGTTACACTATATTGCAACTGGTTTTTGCCCGTGACTTTGTTCGCGAATACATCGGATTTTAGGGTCATGTCGTTAAGGGTTATTCACCAAGTTTATTATGATAACCCCAATTTCTGTATAGTTAAAAAAACGTTTTGTAGATTATATTTTTACATACATATTCATATAACTAGTATTACTTATTACTATACATGATCAGGTAACTAGAGCTAAAACAACATCAAAACTCAGTCACAGTCTGATTAAAGCTGAAGAAACAATGTTACATTGAGTGTTTACTCCCATGTAGGTTTCGCCAATCGAACCATAACGGCCAATACTTGGACCAATGTTGGCGGGACGATGATCGATTAGCCAATTGTACGCCAATGCTCGGCTGAGTATTGACTAGCCAACATTGGTTTGCTGATACGAGGCCAATGTTCGGCCAAATATAGACTCGCTCGCCAAATATAGCATTGGCTTGTCGATACGAGGCCGATGTTTGGCGAAGTATAGACTCGCCAATCATGTTTTTACCGATACGACGCCAATGTTCGGCCGAGTAACGCATGATCGAACCGCAATTCGTATATTGACGATTCATTGTTTCGCGTTGAAATCATTGAGAGACGAAATAAATACTTTTTACGAGTCCATTGGACATTTTTCTTAACAAATATACTACCAAATCAATGCACTCATTGTTGGCCGATTCTCGAACGAGCTCATACGCGATATTCTGCCGATTTTTATGAACCATCCTACACTGACAGAAAAATTCTATTAATATTAACTAACCGCGTCTATTTATTTATTTTTTATTTGAATTAACTAGATTTTTCGTGAAATCAAATTTTTCCTATTGCATTCCATTATTGGAATTATTCATTTTAAATATATTTATTTATTCAAAGTAAACTTGAACTAATGAACTAATGGTCTGTCTTTATTGCAACACACATATTAACGGGTTGTGGGGGTAGAGAAGGTGGAGAGAGAAGAATTATATATATAGGTTAGGTTTGAAAATTCTATAACATGTCATTCGATAACACTCTCTAATTATCACAATGATATTAACTAATTGATATAGTTTATGTCAACAAATAATGATCAGAATCCATTTGGTATCTTATGCCATATCTGCGATTCAAATGTTACAAGCACTCGGTAGCATAGGGGCAGCGTGTTTGGCTATGAGTAGGGAAGTTCAAGGTTCGAGCCCCATTATGGGGTGAAATATTTTCTTCGAACTAATCATTTCGAAAGACCAGGTAATGACGAATTACAATACAAAAATAATTAATTTTTTTTTTGCGGTGCAGGCCCAATTTTGGTGATCTATATTGGGTCACAATTATCCGCCAAGACTCGGTCGATAATCGGGCCAAGCTCGAGTGCCAATGATGGCAACCTTGAGGGGGCTTATTGTTGGCCGATTCTCGAATGAATTCCTACGCGATGCTCGGCCGATTCTCATAAGCCATTCTAGGGCCAATATTGATTGCGAATATCGGGCCGCTCTTATCATCCAAGGCTCGGTCGATGATCGGGCCAAGCTCGAGTGCCAATGTTGGCAAGCTTGGCGTCGAGCATCGGCCAATCATTGGCCACTACCGATCACCCTACATGGGCTGCAAAATTTCCTTCTGGATCCTTAAGATGATCGCGCGCTGCTGTCTTTTGAGAAGGAAAATGACACTGTCTCCGGCTTAACGGATTCAGATCAACATTTTGGAAGCGTTTATTTTGTACCAAAGGATGAGGAAAAAACCTCCAATCGTTCGCACGCCAACGCCACTCGGAAGAAATTTTCAAAAATGATAGATCCCTCAACATCTCATTCTAGCCCTATCAGCTTAATTCCACCCTCAAAGAAACGACTACACACACAGACGTTACAGTTTTGTGACATCAGTAAGACATCCAATATCCACAATATTATAGGAACCCTGGAGCGCAATCTGCAATATGGCAAGGTTTCCCCAAAGTAGCTACAAGTTACCCTGTCATACGCCATTTTTATTGGATCCGAAGCAAGTCCGCGCGAAAATGCCCCTGCTATGAAAATGCTAGTTCCCACCATATTCCGTAACGAAACCGCGCGCCGCAACGCAACGGCTGATCGATACAAGCCTCTCGGAGCAAACCTACTCCACAATCGGATTCACCAATTACACGAGTCACTTTTAAGATGCCAACGCATCAGAATTAAAGTTCATCCTTGCTCCGACTCCGTTTGACGTTGATCCATCAATATCGAATCACATCGTGATGACTATTGGACCGAGATCGCGATAGGCCGCGTTCGTAACATTGGGATAAGCGATCCGCCAAAGTAATTTGAGCGCAAGTGGCGCATAGTTCGTCATTGGAAAGTCTTCAGGAAAGATCCAACACGGTTTGCAAATATCAAGCCGCGCGACACAGCTCACATTCGTCCTAGTCGAAAGACCGTATGCGATAAAAATTGGTGGTTGTTCACCAAAACGAGGGGCAGAATCATTGGCCGTTTCTGCGCATTCCTATCGGAGAGTAGGAATTTGAAGGCTTTACAAGCCGTGAAAGAGGCGATGATATGGATAGAGAACATTTCGTTCAGCCGCTCTGGGCATATATATGGAGTCGCAATTCGCCGACACGGCCATGTTTAGCTGTCGAAGTGAGAATAGAGGTGACGTGTGTATGGATGTACATACACACGCGCACAAATACACACACACATACACCTACACACCCACGCATACCTACACCTACACACCCACGCACACACACCTACAAACGTACACACACCCACGCACGCACACCTGCGAGAGCACACAAACCCACAAACGCACACACACCTTACACACACATCTACAAACGCACACGCACTTGCAAGCGCACACACACTCACAAACGCACACACACCTACACACACCCACAAACGCACACGCACCCACAGACGCACACACACCCACAACGTACACACACGCACAGCGTACACACACCCACAACATACACACACCCACAAACACACACATACCCACAGACGCACACACACTTACAAGCGCACACACACTCACAAACGCACACACACCTACACACACCTACAACTTACATACACCCACAAACGCACACGCACCCACAGACGCACACACACCCACAACGTACACACACCCACAAACGCACACATACCCACAGATGCACACACACACCTACACACAAACGCACACACACCCGCAGACGCACAGACACCTACACACACACACACACACACACACCCACAGGTGCACAGGCGCCTACACCCACAAACGCTCACACACCCACAGACGCACAGACACCTACAAACATCCACTCACAGACGCACACACGCCCGCACACACATGTATATAGAAATGCAATGGCAGTATGAGGTCGGATGGGCTGGTGAGAACATAGCCGTGGGCGTATAAAAAAGGTGGAGCTAAACCAGAAGCAGGCGGAGAGATGACGCCGCGAAATTCACGAGGAGAAGGGATCTCGATGAAAATACGAGACGGTGGCTCGTATTGGTGTGGGGTGACTGTGATCGTGACTGCAACTTTGTGCGAGTGTACGAACACGCACGTATCGCGCTCCATACGGGAAATAGAACGGATTACGTCGCCTGTTGGCAATATGCGTCCACGACGCTCCGAATGTCCGTGTGTACGTGTGGGCACTTTAACGCGGACGGTGGGCGTTCATCGTCTACCTTTTGCCGTTTCCTTTCTTTTTTCACCTTTTTCCATCTTTTTTTTGCACATTTTTTTTACAATGCTCGCTCTTCGTACGGCAGGCTCCGGAACGGCTATGACCGTAGGAGGAGCTACTCTGGTGCACTGCGGAAACGGTGGGGACGAACGACCGGC
>OX101786.1:30659893-30667393 GCA_944452715.1 Ophion slaviceki | reverse complement strand
CAAAGTGGCCTTCAGGGTGGCTTGCAGCTCGTACGAGATCCAACCACCGGACACCTTTTGCTCATACACGCAGCTGGTAAGTGCACGAGAAGTAATGAAGTATTTGCGCAATAATCATTGCGAGCCTTGCGTACGTAGAAATCAATGTTAAAAGGATAGTGTCTTCGACAGACAGCAAATTTTTCAGCCCATAAAAGCTTCCTGTAACTTACAGCCCGGTCCCTCGGTACTCGTCAAATTTCCCGCCAAAATCGATCTCCTGCAAGATGATAAAAAACATGTGCTGATTGCAACGCAGGCAACGGCACCATGTGCTTCTTCGTTCTCTTCGATTTGCCAATTCTGGTCTCTTTGTGGAGGAAGTTTGTTGACTCTATCTACCAATGGACAAATTTTACAAATGTACCCACTTCAGTGGTTACTTTTTTAGCCCTCTGGAACTTGGCAGCCTCCTCTTGATCAAATCCTCTAGTAGAATCATGCTGGGAGAAAATCGAAACATGGTGTTGACCAAATTGAGTCTCAAACGATTCTGCAACACCGCTGCAGATCTCGAAAAGATTTTATTTTTGCGATTCAATGCTGCTTGATCTCATTCGTGAACTTATCATGTTTCGAAAAATTCATCGTCTCGTCATACTTGAACCGCTGATTCTATTCGGCCTCGGGATCAGGCATCTTTGCAGCCTGCCTTGAGGAGGGAGCCTGAATTAGAAGGTCCAAAAAAGCGTTTTTTCGGGAATTTTTTTAGAGGGGAAAAAAAACAAGTGAGCCTAGTAAACATTGAGGTATCTTTTCATGTATATTTAAAATGTATACAAAAAATGTTTCAAAATGAAACAATAAATGACTGCGGATTTATCAGACTATTCCATGCGCGCCTTGCCACTGCAGTCCCCAATCGGCGGAAAAGATGCAGCTCGTAATTCTTGACTGAAATAAAAAAAAAACCAATAAAATTTTCAATTGTCATACATTTTTCTTCTGGGTGAATTAAGAAAATACGAAAAAAATCGTGAAATTATAACTTTTCTAAGGTTTGAAAAAAAATGTGCTAAAAAACACTTCAACGTGCTATAAAAATTATTTAAAAAGACTTTTTAAACGACTTTTTTAATTCACTTACAAGGAACATCCCTCAGGTGACACCCTTCGATTTTGTTGAAATTTGGATATGTTATGAAGCACCGAAAAGCAAGCGATACGTATTTTTTTTTTATCGGCGGAAAAACGGTTTTAAGGGGTGAAACCACCCCTCGAAAAAAGGCATCTCTAGGCGTAATAAAGCAGTTTCACACACAAGGAGTCCACCGATTTTAATGAAACAAAAACGAAAATTCTTCTAATCCGAAGCAATGAAAAATCCACTATAGTGACATTGCAAAAAAAATTAAGGGCTGAACCACCCCTATATTAAGGGGTGGTTTCACCCCTTAAAACCGTTTTTCCGCTGATAAAAAAATACGTATCGCTTACTTTTCGGTGCTTTATAACATATCCAAATTTCAACAAAATCGAAAGGTGTCACTTGAGGGATGTTCCTTGTTAGAAGAGATTTCCATACTGAAGAAAATAAACTTTGGTTTGATTCAATAGGTCGTTTAGTTTTTTTGCTATCACGCCCGCCAATTTGGAAAAATGGTGAAAATGAAAACTGGGGAAAACGCGCTTCAAAGTTTTCAATAGGAGGATATATCAATATCAAATATCAATCGCTTCTCTGCTTTTGGGCTTGTATTTTCGAAAATATTTACAATTGGCCTCTGTAACTTTGTAAATATATTCTTGGATAGTTTATCTATCGATTTAAGCAATAAAGAAACGATATTTCGGACCTTCTAATTCAGGCTCCGGCCTTAACGATGCATTGGAATCCTATGTTTCCTGAGTTTCAATGGATACACTTGCGGGTTTTTACGTATTATCCTTCTCAATCGAATCCTTTCCCATCACTCCCTACCCGCACTTGACTAATCTAACCTAACTTCCGGCGCGGCCACCGCCATCTTAAGCTACACTATACCCCATGTGCCGAGGGTAGAAGAACTGGGGCCATGTTCAAATGAAACGTTACACATGAATCAGTCAACTTCAATTATTCTTTCAAACTAATCAACATTTATTAATCTTTTAATTTTGGAGACGAAAAATCAGCCTTTCTGATTGTTAGCATACCATATGTGTTTTCATTTGAACCTTTATTTTTCTCATCTTACCTCATATATGGGGCAATGAGAGACATGATGGGATACAAATTATTGACATCTTTCGCATATAAAATGGTTTCATTCTCCATCCCAGCAATTTCATGAGCCAATCGTCTAAATTCTGTAGTATTCAGTCCGAATAATCTTGCTTCCGTATCTTTTAAATCATTTGTTAGATCTTGATCCTCTGGTAGAAACACTGGTTTAAGGCGTTACCCCCACTTGTAGCGCAAAAAAGGCCTTTTTCATGAATTTTTTTAAAGAAAACTACAAAACTTTTTTAATCGATCAATATACCATCTTAAAGAACACATCTTGAAGAACTTTCGGTAATTTTTTTATTGAAAAATATTACATTGTTTAGTGGCAAATGGCCGTCAATGAAATAATGTTTTTATATACACGGTTTGCGGTGACCAACATTGCGGCGAAGTGGATCATCTGAAAAAAAAATGCGGATGGATTTAGTCAAATATAAGTATAAACTAGTCTTTAATCGAAGGATTTTAAAAAATATTCATTTTTCACAAAATGGCGGACAGTCAAAGTTAATGGTTCGATTTTAACGAAAAATACGGCCGTTTTTTGGCTATAAAACGGCCATTTTTTTCGAAAAAAAATCCAACGATTAAAGACTACATTTTTATGTATTAAATAAGCCTGCAAAATTTCAGGAAGATCGGTTCATTAGTGTTCGAGTAATCTTGGTCACCGACTTCAGAAATGCCATTTTGAGAAAAACGCGTTTAAAGTTTCAATTTCAGTTTACACGAAGAAAATATTTTTTTTTTAAAACTTACATAGAGTCATCTATTCCGGGCCCATACAGAAGTATGGGCCCGGATACTTATACTTCAAAAAAATGCAATAAAAAAAATCGATTTTTTCAAAATCGCAAGTGGGGGTAACCCCTTAAGAGAAACCAAATGCTCTACTAGCTCATTTCACCCTTTCTGACGTAGATAGTGGTACTTTGTAAAATGTTGCAATAATTTTAGTAATTTTAGTAATTTTAGTAATCACGTAATTTTGATCACGTAGGGAGAATCTCCCTACTACTTTACATGGTGGAGTAAATGGTACTACAACCGCAATTACTTCTACTACAATTTATTTTCCGGGAATGTATGCATTCTGAAAAATCTCACGTGAGATTAGGGGAGGGGGGAGGGGGCCGAGCAAAATCTCACGACATCTCACCAGGGGGAGAGGGGGGTCGAAAAATCGCCAAAATCAACTCACGTAATTAACGGATGCCCCCTTATATTATTAATTAGTACTTTTATTGAGTTTACTTATCTGTCTCTAATCAATATCAGCAACTCAAAAGAATGGAAACGATGATCAACTTGACCAAAAATTAGATCGTTTTGTGAAAAAATCGATCTTGTTTTCTCACTCGAGACGCGTGCTTCCGCGACAATCATACTTTCACCCTCATTCACCTCCCCGCCACCCTTTCAAGCTCCAACAGAAACACTGTGCTCGCACGCACTGTTCAGTAGCTAGGCTTATGATTCATCTTAACCCCGCGCATTTGTCTTGTCCCGAGTTCCCCTACGGAGAAACTGTGGAAACCCCGCACCGGTATAGATGGCTCCGTATTTATCTGATTCTCCGGTGCGCAGACGTTTTACCGAAGTATCCATACCGAGGTCTTGAAAGTATTATGGTATTGAAGTTTCCGTAGTTGGAATGCAACGATTTTTTTTTGTATTGCCTCTTTTTTGACACATTTAGGCCACAAAGATCACTGAAATATTTTTGCAGATCCTCGTTGAGGGTCCACAAAACTAAAGCTGCGAAAGAAGATTTTAGGTAGTAATGAAAATAGAGAGCTGAAAAAATGAAGAAGGATTTTCGTCGCCTTTTAAGGATGTATGGCAACTAAGTTATTTACTACTGTTCGAATTAAAACTCACTGATATTGTAAAGGAAAATATCGAGAACTTTTTGAGATTAAAAAAACAAAATTTGCCCACGTGAATGCTGAGATAAACGAATTCAAAGTTGGGTCATTTAACGCGGGGAACATAGGACTGTACGTCCAAAATTCCCTTTACATTGGCAAAAAAGGTATTTCCGGAGTACTCTTTTGTAAAAAAAACTTTTGTGCGGTATCGCTGTAATATGCATGATACGTTAAAAAAAAAATCGACATGTGCCCATATATTTTGCGAGATATTGCGAGTTAAATGGGACCGTTTTCGTATTTCTTTAGCTCGTATGTCGTAACCACGACAACGTCAGGGAAAACGTACATCAAATCAGCAACTAAATTTGCAGTTAAAAATTGAAAATTCTTCTTTCTGTACCGCATGTTTTACTTTGAGCTGTGGTAAATCTCCTTTTTAGCTTCAATGAATACTACAATTATTTTATTTAGTCTTTAAATGCGATTTTTGCAAATTGCATAATCAGTTCTGTAACGACTCTGCAGTAGCTGCCATACATCCTTAACGATGCAAACTTCAACACCGTGAAGCTGGCGCTCACTGGTTGATGCGCCAGCCAGTCCACGGCTAAGCGGTCACCGCTCCGAATATAGGCCATGTACAATGCTGCTTAGGGGGGGAGATACCTTTAAGCGAGGAAAAATCTGCTGATTTTTATCATTTTTTTTTAAAGGGAAAAATTTCTTTACCATTCTTGAGACTTAACGGGGTATCCCTCTCTGGAAGCCCAATTTGATGGGTCAGAATGATGCATTTTTTTCTCGTAACACATTGCTTGGAAGAAATTAATTTTTTCCCAGCATGTTGTACACGTGTTTGTGGTTAGAGTGTAATTTTTTCGGAAGATAATCTTTCAAAGTGTTCGTGGTGCTGCAGTTGGCGTTGGAGTCCTCCAGCGGCGAGGCCCGAACGGGCGGGATCTCTAACAGGCTCAAATGTAATCTGAAACCAAAATAAAAAAAAAACAAGAATTCTTCAAATATATCCAACTGTCTATGGGTTCACAATCTGCATATACATGTCTGCATGTACATACAAGCTAAGCAAGGGTGCATAGGCAGCGATGAGTGTAAACTCCAATGCTGCAAAAGTTGCGAGAATAAAATAAATAAATAAAATGTCTATGGGTTCACGATCCGCTTTTCTCAATTTCGAAAAATACGAAAAATGACAGCTTCTCCAAAGAAAACCTCATTTTCTCTTGAAAAACCGCATGCTGAAGTCATTGATATTAACAAATGGATCATCCAATTGAAAAATGCGATGGTGAACCGAAAATGACTACTGTTTGAACGCTAACTGTGGAAATTCAAGTCAACAGTGTGAAAGTTACTCAAGATATCAATCCCGGTAGGATTAATTAATATGAAAAAAGCTAACGAAGATTTTTCTTTCATTAACACTCATACGCAGGATATGAACCAAGAAAAAGTGAGAAATGTCGAAAATCGATGAAATGGTGCGCTTTTAAACAATAAGATTGAATATTCCAAAAAAATAGCTACATTTTGCAATACATTTTTTTTTTGAACATTCATGGTCATGTTTCAGACAATAAGGTTAAAAAGATTCGTACCAAATTTCATCAGAATCGGTCGATTTGTTTTTGAGCTATATGGCACGTCAGTTTTAAAAATTCAGTTCAGAAGACTCCGTCCATACTTAACGGCGCCATTTTTGAAAATTAATTAAAAAAAAACATGTAAAAGCCAAAAGTAGTAGTGAAACATGCCCTGAGTCTCAAAAATGGTCAAGAAATCTTTCCTTTAAAAAAAAATCACGAAAATCAGCAATTTTTTTCCTCGCCTTTTTTTTAACTACGCCTTTTTAAAAATTAATAAACTTCTTTAAAGATTAATAGACTTTTACCTACGCCATTTTTGAAGATTAATTTAAAAAACCATGTAAAAGCCAAAACTAGTAATAAAACATGCCCTAAGTCTAAAAAATGATGACGAAATCTTTCTTCTTAAAAAAAAATCATGAAAATCAGCAATTTTTTTCCTCGCGAAAAGGTATCCTTAAGGTAGCCTTAACTCGAAGTACCGCCGAAACCGAATCGTGACCGCGCGTCCACGAGTGTCGCTTTATTGGAATAAAAACGCCACCAAGTCGATATAAATTGGACACATTATAAGTCGGTTTGCAAAAAGTCTGTAGGCAAACTTTGAGATCGCCCCACTGACCCGTTGAAGACTTATAACACTTAGTTTTCTCTACTTTCGCGTCTGTTTTCACGGGTCGTTATATTCACATAAATGACGAGGAACGGCAGAAAGAACAGTGCATAATGTTTCAGACATTTTGTGTTGCTACTTTATGTACGAAAGAAATCCTTCGGAATATTTCACAATCATCCACTGCACAATTGCGGTATAATCAAGTGTAGCGTACTGAAATCCTGCTTATTTTCTCGCGCGCGTATTAACAGATTGAATAGCAACGCCGTGACCACTTGGACGGCTCGAAAATTGCGGCAGTCGCGAGGCGTGGCATTTTCACTGACAAGTGTTTCGCCCTATTAGAGTCAATGATTAACAGATACAGGTGAAATCACAAAAAAGAAAAACTCTTGACTAGAAATTTGAGGCTTGGTCCGTATATTCCCCTCGCGACTGATTTTACTTTACGTACCGGACATCTATTTAGGAATTCCAACTTTCGCTTACTCATGCTTGGGATTGTATCTCCCGTAGTCTATGAAATCAGGTCTCGAATGTCAACAGCTGAAAAAAAGTAATGTCGCTCAAACACATTAAGGGGTCTTCTCACTTTGGACGCTAAAAAAGGCTATTTTCATGAATTTTTTGGTCAGGTTTACATTATAGATATTAATATCACAGTTGTTACACTTAATAAATACACTTTCGAAATACATTTAAAAAACATTTATTTATTCAAGTCACTATTTATAGACGAAAATGGTAGTTAGATAAATGTCCAAAAAAATTGTAGGTCTGCGCTGTTGATCAAGTCTCGGAGATGGAGCATCCGAAAGAAAAAAAATCAAACGGTTTTAAATCCAGTATGTTAATAGCTATAGCGCATATCATATGATTTTTGACATATGCAAAAATAACAAAATGGCGGATATTTTTCGAAGACACAAAAAAACGTGTTTTTTTCACCGTTTTTGGCAAAAAAGTAAATCTCACAATTTGAAAAAAATCCTCGATATGCGCTATAGCTATAGTTGTAAAGAGTATGTGGCTAACATTTCATAAGGATCGGTTCAGTAGGGTCGAAGATTTTATCAACGCGCTTACAGTTTGTTGGGGTTACATAAATACATTTAAAAAAATGTATTTCGAAAGTGTATTTATTAAATGTTGATGTAA
>OX101786.1:30624061-30659693 GCA_944452715.1 Ophion slaviceki | reverse complement strand
AATCGGATAATTGCTCTTTGAGTTACAATGTCAGCAAATTTGAAAAATCTAATTTCGAGAAAAACGCGTTTAAAGATTTAACTATCGATTTTTGCAAGATAAAATGATTAGAGATACGGCCTTGAAATTTTTACTGGATGTTCTTGAAAGTATAAACTGTCGAAAAAGGCAAAAAAATCAATTTTTTTAAGTGTCACACTGGTATAGCCCCTTAATTTTTGTGGAAACATTCGGCTCGACCACCACACAATGTTCGTTGTAGTAGAATTAATATGGAAACATTTTTGAACAGAAGAATTAATATAGTAAGATTTTTGATCAGTCGTAAATATATATAACATTTTAATCCCTTTATCGATTCTCGCCAAAATCCATGTTTTTCGATAATTATTTCGTTGGTGCTCCACTAAAAGATTTGAAAGTAGAAGAAATAGCGTATTTTCTCCATCTTCAAAACCGAGGCAAATATAGCTGGCCCGGTCGACATTTTAGCCGAATACGTATGCCGCATTTGTGCTCCAAAGGTGGCGTACTTCGCAATTGAAGATCATTCTTTTTTTCAAATTTGGTTCCTCACGTGGATCATACTAACGAGAAAAAATATTCATGTGTCTAAAATAATGATAATATGAATTGACAACATCTTCGGAACCAAAATTTTCGTGACCCTATAATCAACTCGTTGTCCGGGTCCGTACGAGGTCGAAATTTGGTTTGAGATTGTAACGTTCGATACGACCCTTTCGAATTCAAACCTCGAATTTGATACATTTTTACTGATTGGACAAGTCTTAAATCCTGCGTTGATATTTCGATCTTTCCAATTCACCGATATTATTGCAGTTTTTTATATGATCGAATTAAAGGTGAAATTTGAAAAAAGTTTCGAAGTTTCCTGAATTTCTAAGCCATGTGAATAGCATTTCAAGTCGATGTCGAACATGGCCATTGACTTTTTTCAATTTAAAGAACCCCAATATGTTCCGACAAATCCTGCAGCTCGAACAATTTTCGAGCCAAGTTTTCATGCAAATCAGGCAGAATGGAACAGTGGTTGAGGTACTTAATTTGGTGAGAATAGATCGAAGCGTTTAAATTGTACAAAATTGTTTATATTTGTTCAAAATAAATCGACAAGTATATCCGATCATGAAAAACTTCAAGTTTTCAAGCCGAAGCAAATTTTGAAAGCGAGAAAACGAAGGATGATCATGAATTCTACGAGTGATCGATGTTTGTACAATTTTTAAATTGACTTATTTTTTTTTAATTCACAAGTTTGATTATTTTTGCGAGGGTCAAGCGTTTTTCGATAAACTAGAATAATGCATGTTAACGAACATATGGAGGCAAAAATCGATTTCACAGACGAAATCTTATCCATTCGCCCAACGAATTATCAAGTTCGTAGTTTCGTTTTGCGGGTATAAAAGAATTTATAGATATTTCACGTGAAAAAGAGTATACAGGGCTTAAGGAGTTTCGATACCGTTCCTTGGCTGCAAACGTGGGGATGAAAATACAATGAGTTTCTTGCGAATAAAATTTCATGTAAAAATACATTATTATGAGGCAATTGCCAACTCATGATATATTTTATAAATATTTCTGAGCCGGCAAATGATATTGATAGTTTTTATTTTTTTAATAGAACATAAATATGTTGCAGTTTTATTCAAGAAAAAATAACCGAGAAACTTGGCAATAGCGGCTGTTTCTGCCATTGGCACAACTGACTATCGTTAAAGCGTCGTCGGCTCCAGGTTATTTAGACGGTGAAAAACATTCAACGTTTAACGTTTTGTAAAAAGTTTTTCATTTACAATATCGAGGAATAAATCGATAAATATCGAGAATAAATACATTTTATTATATAGTTTAAATGCTATAATACTATATACGTTTTAAACATCCACTGATTTTGAAATACCGGCCAGTTAAGGAGCCAGTCTACTTTGGAGCTACGAAAAAAGGCTATTTTCGCGATTTTTTTTGAGGATTTTATAAAAGATATGAATATAAAAGTTGTTGGGCTTGATAAATAAAGTCTTGAAATACATTTAACGGAGACTTTGTCCTTGGAGTGCCATATTTCAGGTGTTTACATTTTATTTTTTTTAAAAGAAACGAGTAAAGCTTTTTGAGTGTGGTTTTTTTCTTGCTTTTATTCATGATATACAGAACGTTAAAAAAAATTTTTTGAAACAAAAAAACCAAAATGGCGGCCGTTGCAGCTCCGCGAAAACAGGTCCTCAAATCGCGGGAGGTAAACGGCTGACATCACTGCCCCCTCTTTGTTGATCTGAAACACAAATTCAAAGCATATTATCAATCTGTGACCCTTTGGTCATGGAATGACGGATGGGTTTTTCGTTTAGTACAAATTTCGGAAAATGGCGGCAATTTAAAAAAATCGAATTTTCGCGTTTTTTTCGCATAAAAAGATAAATAATAAATGCAAAAATGTATCTATCGAAAAAACGATCGGTCATTCCGTGAAGACATATTTTCTGAGTATGCTCTCCAAATTTCAGGTCGATATGTTAATTGCAGCGGTCAGGAGAATGTCAGCCATTTTTAAAAACGTGTTTTCGAGAAAAACGCGTTTAAAGTTTTGTAATGTGTTTACACAAATGTGTTTATAATTACCGCTAATCGGCAATGCCTGGTCCATAGAGGCATCCCTCCTCTTCTTCTAGCTGCTCATGTTGAGCTCAAATTGATTTTTTGAAAATTTCGAGGACAAAGTCTCCCTTACAAAAAAATTTAATTCATTTTTATTCATTTTTAAGTACAAAAACTATAGTTTAACGGATCGCCTTAAAAATAGGTGGGAATAGGTAGCTCCATCACAACTCGGCAACGGCTTGTCTGAAACAAAAAAATCAAAGTCCATTAGATTCAGTATGACACCAGCTACAAAATGACCCTCGGATATAAAGTTTTATCAAAAAATAAAAAAATGGCAGATGAAAAACGAAAAAAGTATTTTACAAACGCGTTGTTTCGCAGTTTTTCGCAAAAAAAAGAGTGAAAATAAAATTTTTAAAACCATCGAGGGTCATCTTGTTGCAAATCATGTTTACAATATGTGGTTCAAATTTCAAGAGAATCGATTTATTAGTTTTAGAGATACGATGGAGCCAGATTTTGAAAACTTTAAAGTTGAATCGAGAAAAACGCGATTGAAGTTTATACTATGAAAAACTCTTACCTAAACTCAATCGGCAATTCCTGCACCGTACAAAATCCCTTCTGATTGCTCATCATCGTCGATTTCTTCAAGTCTTGCTTGCTTTCGATTTTTTTTAATTTTCAAAGTGGACTGGCCCCTTAATGCTTGACTGTGAGTGGCTCACTCGACAGCGCCACTTAACGCGGTGTTGCACGTTTAACCTACAAGTTTTGTCAATGTCCAAAAACACACTGTTCGAGCTCGAAATTCCCATCTTTTTTCGAGTATTGTTAATAAAAGTTAAAAAGTCGTCTGCTAAAGCCCATCTTACTGTATAAAGAGTCGCGGCGTGTTCGTCAGTATCATTCGTGTTCAATGGTGTCGATTTTGTTTATTTATTACTTGGTGTTAAGATGCTGCCGCATCTCTTGATGAACGAAGTAGAGAAACCATTTAACAAGAGATATACCTTTAGGCGAGGAACAAATTGCCGATTTTTTTTTACAGGAAAGATGTTGCCACCATTTTGGAGATTTGGGGTATTTTTTATTACTACTTTTGGCTGTTGCGTGGTATTTTTAAATTCATCTTTAAAAATGGCGGATGCATGGCACGCTCTTCTAAACGGGTTGCGGCATGATGTTAAAGTTTGCATCGTTGGAACGCAACGATTGGTTACTTCATTTCCCATTTCCCTATTTTCATGTATATCCAAAGCCTTTTTTGCCAATTGAGGTCGTAAATCTCTGCTAATAATGCGTAAAAAAGTTTGGGCGATTTTCACAACCAAAAAAAAATTAACAATTAAAAATAATTATTTTTCGTTGCATTCCAATGATGCGAACTTCATCGTATTGCGGCGGACATTGCCCGCGTGACACGTAGCGTCGGTGGGATAAATCTGAAAAAAAAAAACCAACGAAGACTTTCCGCTCATTAACACTCGAACGCAGAATATGAACCAAGAAAAAGTGAAAAATGTTGAAAATCGATGAAATGGTACGCTTTGAAACAAAAGATTGATTTTTTCGAAAAAATGGCTACATTTTGCAATAAAACAATACTTTTTGTTTAAGGCGTTACTCCCACTTGTGGCGCAAAAAAGGCCTTTTTCATGAATTTTTTAAAAGAAAACTACAAAACTTTTTTAATCGATCAATGTACCATCTTAAAGAACACATCTTGAAGAACTTTCAGTAATTTTTTTATTGAAAAATATTACATTGTTTAGTGGCAAATGGCCGTCAATGAAATAATGTTTTTATATACACGGTTTTTGGTGACCAACATTGCGGCGAAGTGGATCATCTGAAAAAAAAAAATGCGGATGGATTTAGTCAAATATAAGTATAAACTAGTCTTTAATCGAAGGATTTCAAAAAATATTCATTTTTCACAAAATGGCGGACAGTCAAAGTTAATGGTTCGATTTTAACGAAAAAAACGGCCATTTTTTTTTCGAAAAAAAAATCGAACCATTAAAGACTACATTTTTATGTATTAAATAAGCCTGCAAAATTTCAAGAAGATCGGTTCATTAGTGTTCGAGTAATCTTGTTCACCGACTTCAGACTAGACTTCAGAAAGACTTCAGACTAGCCGGTCGTTTACACAACGGATTCTTCTCTTTCAACGCTCATATCTCAGTCAATTTTGTTCGGATGGACTTGAAATTTTCAGGACATATTTTCAGATACCTATACTTCAAAAAAATGCAATAAAAAAAATCGATTTTTTCAAAATCGCAAGTGGGGGTAACCCCTTAATTTTCAACGACATTTAAGGTCATGTTTTAGATAATGAGGTTAGAAAGATTTATACCAAATTTCATCAGATCTTCCGATTAATATTTTAGCTATACGTCACGCCAGTTTTTAAAATACTGTTCAGAAGACCGTGCCATACCTCCGCCATCTTCAAAGATTAATTTTTTTAAATACCATGTTACAGCCAAAAGTAGTAATAAATAATGCCCTAAATCCTAAAAAAGTCGAAAAATCTTTCCTTTAAAAAAAATCATAAAAATCAACAAATTTTTTCCTCGCTTGAAGGTATCTCTCCCCATAATTATTCGACACGATATTCCTATTACTATCGCGGTTTTCTCAGTTTTCAAAATCCAAGACCCGGTATTATTGTTGTCCCTGCAGTTCTATTATTAGTTTTCCAATCCAAATGGATAAAGGTTCAACTTGAACATTAAAAATGTTCGAACCTATGTAGTGAAACTGATTGATTTTTGGACAGTTGATGCATCCTAAATTAATCTCTCGATAATATAAATTTAAATCGTCTACAGGCTTTTCGATTTTAGCCTCGAAACTCCTTAATCTTTCTACGTTTCCGTTCGTCTGGGAAATCAAGCCTCGGAAAATAATACGTTACCGATGTGCATTTCTAATATTTCAAGCATTCGTCTTAAAAAAAAACCTTTATTTGCTCTGAGATTTAAATTGATAGTAATATTAGGAAGTTGCAGACTCTTGCGAGCCGTCGTGTTTTTCACCGTGCCACCTGCATCGTCGCGCCTGCAGCCTCGCTGAGGTCACCATCCTTTTTACTGTGACCACAGTTGGTCCTTTGCCACGTGCTGTGGCAAAAATGTCGTTCTCCGACAAATACGTAATCGATGAGGCAAACGTTTCAATTTTTGTAACTGATTTTCGAACTCATAATCATTGAGTGATCGGGTAAAAAATGTAATATTAATATTATAATTGATACTATGTATGTAACATGTGACATACATATTTTGTATGTAAGATTATCGTAACTCAGGCCACTCAAGATTAACCTTAAGGCAATGTGACTTATTGTGGTTTCATCGGCGAATCAATTGACGAGGTAAATCCAGTATGAGACACATTGGGAGAGATCCGACGGTTTTATTCCGGTATACGAGACTGCATCGTGATATAAATTGTACGATATCTTCTTGTATCTGAAAAAAGAGGGTCGAGGTCTTAGTATCGCAATGCTCTTTGCGGACGTCCGCTTCTTAATCTTACTCGTAAATTATCGTTTAATCAACAATGAAAATTTCTCTGTCGGACTAACACCGCAGCGTTAGCTTGGGGCTATAATTTCGCGCCTTTTGAGCCCGATAAAAAAAATAATGCTGTATCCGAACGCAGTAAAAAATTGTTACTCAGGTGGACGATACAATTAGAAGATGCCTCGGATTTCTATTATGATCTTGTTGATTCGCTGATAACATTGAATGAATCGAAAAGTGTCAAAATATCTCAACTTTTCGACCCCTTAATCGTTTCTCGTGTAATCAATGTTCATCTTCGAGTACTTGTGGGTTGAACGTTCGTATTGAATGGAAGTTCGGAATTTAGCTGTATCAGGATTGATTGGTTATTTTTCGGAAATTAGCCGAAAAAAGGAAATTATTTTGAGCAGTTCGAACGCTTCGATCGATTCTCCCGACAATTGACGAATTATTTGGCCATTTTCGGCTCAATAAGGCCAATTGAGAAAAGCATTTTTACTATTTGAAAGAAACAATGGAAAAACCGATACTCATTTTCAGAGTAGTTGGCAGGAACTAAATATCATCTGACACATGATCGTGTACAGTTTGTGCTGGAAATTTGAAACTTGCCTTAAGTTTTCGAAGTGTAAGAGATTGTGAAAAATTATACGGAAACTTTTTTCTATATGTCTATAATTGTATAAAAAAAATTGGCGCATCAAATTGGAAGGTTTATCGAGTTGGTTGTATCTTAAATTGCCAAAAAGTAGGCATCCTACACGCGTTTACGGCGGTGGGAATTTTTTGTTACATATACCTAAGGATTATTTCACACGAAATGCGCAATGAAGTTTTGTGATAAGTTTTCATTAAATGAAACTTTCATGAAATGAAGTTATTATGACAAAATTTCACGACATGAAGTGATCATGAAAAAAATTCATGACATTAAATTATTATGATAAAATTTCCATGAAATGGAATTTTCAGTATTTCATTAAATGAATTTCATGAAGGAATTTCATTAAATGAAATGTTCGTAGTAACATTTCATAAAATGAAATTTTTCACGATTTCAGAAAATGAAAATTTTCACGATTTCATAAAATGAAAATTTTTACGATTTCATAAAATGAAATTTTTACGATTTCATAAAATGAAATTTTTACGATTTCATGAAATGAAATTTTCGTGATAAAATTTCATATTCGAAGAACATTTCTCTTTTTGTTTTTCTTCTTCTGATTAGAAAATGGTGCACATTTTTTTATACATTCCGTCGTTTTCCTCACTTAGCCATACACCTGAGGGCGCGCAAAAAAATCGTCCTACGAGTGAACTTGCCACTACGTGAAACAATTCTTTCCCCGTTTCCGTGCGTCTGCTGTCACAAAACTCTCGATTTCTAAGCGTCTCCCCTTTTACTGCACATGGTACACAAACATGTTTTCTTGTTTGTCGTACCTTATGTACCCAATGGGACCACATTTTTCATGCTTCGATACAAATCTTATGATTCCGCGACGTTTTTCGTTATTCCTAGTGTAAGAATCGTGAGCCTCGGCTACGGCTCTCCATCTACGGTTTCGTAAATATATAAATATGAATACACATTCCCATGTACATTTAAAATATATATACACAGGGTCGCACGCTCGAGAGTTTAACGAATTTCGAAGTGTGTACTTTGACGATACACTCCCTCGTGTCGCATTATGCGAAACGGTGCTGCGTTAATAATTTTGTGAGATGTTTGATGCCGAAAATAATAACGTTATTAGACTTGAATGAAATAGGATCGGATTACGATTCTACTTTTTGTATCAGCAGCAGTATATTTTTGGGAAGAAACAAAATATTTGTTCAATTAAAAACACAATTTCGGTGCAGCGAATAGAAGAGTGTAGGGAATGAAAAAAATGTTTATCCGAGTCAAATATGCAGTTTTATTACACCCTTTTTTGAAAGATGTCTCAATTTGATCCTTTGGTGGTAATAAACGACTAGAATTTTTATTTCTATTTTATAAAATCGATAAGTGCCATAAAAATGCATTTAAATTTTACATTTCAAATTCCCGCGCGAAAACGCTAGCCGCCATGCTGCTTCGGTTTGTGACGTCACTTGCATAGTAAACATCGACGCTGCGCCAATTGTGAACACGTATATTTTTTTTGGTCAAAAGTGAGTTGCATCCCTATCGTTGGCGTGTTGTTTCTAAATGTAAGAATACTCGTGTAAAAACACTGGGAAAGTTGTGGATTAAAATGCCAATTGATATAAATATGACGAAGACTTGGTTGAAACTTGTGAGAAGAGATCCAAAGTCAAAGTCCGAAAAAAACTCATTTGTTGTTTTTTGAAGTACAGATAAGTATTTGGAAAATTGCAATTAACTATGACAAACGAGAATATATAGTTGTTGACGCTTTCTTTCACAGGTTAGAGAGTAATACGTCTATCGCTTTCTTTGTTTACTATGGCAATGACGTCACGTCGGAATCCATAATGGCGGCTACCGTTTCGCATGTTCGTTGAACAGATAGGAAAAGTATTTTGTTAAAAATGGATTATAAAATTTGTTTTGTGTTTTTATTCATTTAAACTAACATTATTCGATTGCTTATGGCGAACAAATACCTTATTTATACATCCTTAGTATTTTTCTTACATAAAGTAAAATACCCAATTAAAACGTACAGGTAAAGTACACAATTTCGCGAAATATTGAACAAAAGTCCACAATGTCGAGATACTAGAATGCTGCAGAGCTTATTTTGTTACTTTTTTCGCATTATCTCCAATTATATCTGCAAACATCGAAATATACCCAATAATATATTCGACGAGAATAATCCATGACGTTCGTATCGTAGGAACGCAAATTTTCCCTCGTTTTTCATTTACTTTTTAAAAATCATTATGGGAAGCCTTTTTTCAGCTTGTGGTAGTAAATCTCTAATAAAAATAGGTAAAAACGTTCCAATGATTTTCATAGCCTTAATCGGCCCAAAAAGAATTTTAGCAACTGGAAAGAATTACTTTTCGTTGCATTTCAATGATGAAAACTTCAACGTCGTGAAAATCTCGAGGTAAGCCAGTAAACCGACGGAACACTCGAAGAATTCGAAAGCGATAGTGAACAGGTGGCTGTCACTGAGGTGACCATTATTCAATTTTTTCATCTTATTTTTTTCGTTATACGGTAGGAATTCTTGGGAAAACTTAAGGGGTCTTCTCACTTTAGACCCTAAAAAGGCTATTTTCATGAATTTTTTGATGGGTTTATATTATAAACACGATATAAAAGTTGTTACACTTAAGGCGTTACCCCCACTTGTAGCGCAAAAAAGGCCTTTTTCATGAATTAAAAAAAAAAAAACTACAAAACTTTTTTAATCGATCAATATACCATCTTAAAGAACACATCTTGAAGAACTTTCAGTAATTTTTTTATTGAAAAATATTACATTGTTTAGTGGCAAATGGCCGTCAATGAAATAATGTTTTTATATACACGGTTTGCGGTGACCAACATTGCGGCCAAGTGGATCATCTGAAAAAAAATGCGGATGGATTTAGTCAAATATAAGTATAAACTAGTCTTTAATCGAAGGATTTTAAAAAATATTCATTTTTCACAAAATGGCGGACAGTCAAAGTTAATGGTTCGATTTTAACGAAAAAAAAATCGAACGATTAAAGACTACATTTTTATGTATTAAATAAGCCTGCAAAATTTCAAGAAGATCGGTTCATTAGTGTTCGAGTAATCTTGGTCACCGACTTCAGAAATGCCATTTTGAGAAAAACGCGTTTAAAGTTTCAATGCAGTTTACACGAAGAAAATATTTTTTTTTTTGTAAACTTACATAGAGTCATCTATTCCGGGCCCATACAGAAGTATGGGCCTGGATACTTATACTTCAAAAAAATGCAATAAAAAAAATAGATTTTTTCAAAATCGAAAGTGGGGGTAACCCCTTAATAATTACACTTTCGAAATACATTAAAACATTTTTTTAATGTGTTTATGTAACCAAAACTAATTTTAAACGCGTTTTTCTCGAAACAATGTTTTTCGACGACTTGTTGATAAAATCTTCGAAACTACTGAACCGATCCTTATGTTTTTTTTTTATTTCGGATAATCCATCTCCGAGATTTCATCAACAGCGCAGACCTACAATTTTTTTAGGACATATTAACTACCATTTTGGTCTATAAATAGTGACTTAAATAAATAAAAATGTAATGTATTTCTAAAGTATATTTATTAAGTAGAACAGCTTTTACATCAATATCTATAATATAAACCTATGAAAAAAATGCATGAAAATATAATTTTTTCAGCGTCTAAAATAAGAAGACCCCTTAAGCATTGACCGCAAAATTCTTCGAGCGATTTCCCTCTCTTCCGAGTTAGCTAGCCGACCCTTGGGATACACTTTTCTCGTCCCTCTCGCTAACTGTTGAGCCCTTTTGGCACCTTCTTCTTCCTTGCCTCTTTCTGGCCTCTATAGAGAGCGAGAGGAAAGAATGCCTCTCGCCCGGGCACACGAGGACACAGTCCCCAACTTGCACAATACCGCAATTATGCAATTAAAGGCTTGAATGAGCGGCCCAAAAAGCTCCGTAGGAAACATATACGTGCGTCTCTGTGTGCGCGTATATTTTTCGGTAGTTTGAAATATACAAATACGCGCTCGCACACTCTTGTGCGCATATGTTTTTTTTTTAGAAAAAGTATCGTACGTGTGCCCAAATGGAATAGAAATAGAGGGACAGGCATATCCGCGAGCCAAAGGGACGGAGAATGGCCCTTTAACGACCTCATTGTCCGAGGTGTAATCCAAAACGTCCCGGTGTGCAATTCGCGCGACAGGACGGACGGGAGTGTATACGTCACGTTTAGCGAGAAACTAAATATTAATATTTTTTTTATTGCCCTCTCACGCAGTGGCAAACTCGATGTTCTCGCGTAAGCAAACAACCTCCAGTATCATTGAGCAAAAAATAATTGAAAAAAAAAATGAAAAGCGTACGATTTGCTTTAAAAAGCAATTTTTGGTGAGCGATAAAAAACATCTGGAGGTATATTGTCATTTTTCATAACCGATAAATATTTGATACGTTTCGAAAGTTCGTTATTTTCTATGGGGCCGGGTTGAAATTCCGAAATTTGAATGATTAAAAGCGCTCAAAACTCCGGAAGAATTTTACACGAGGACCAAAACTCCGAAAATCTGAACACCGTCAAAATAATTCGGCTATGGAAGTTTTAAAAGTTTCAAAATTTTCAATAAATCGACGAATTATTTCAAGATTTTTTTTTATATTAAGGAGTTATTTTACGTCAATTTTGAAGCCTGTCTAGACAATGTTATAGGTTCTACATCATTTACAGTTAACTGTATAGACTTTCGCTCGCATGATCTTGACGACACTTGTAATTTCGGAACATTAAAATGAGGCATTTTAAACCATCGGAGCATTCAAAGTTCGGAATTTCAACGCGGCCCCCATGTCAAGATCATGCCAGTGAAAGTTTACACAGTTGACTGTAAATGATGTAGAACGTATAACATTATCTAGACAAATTAAAAAAATGACGCAAAATCACTTCTTAATAAAAAAGAATTCTTGAAATAATTCGTCGATTTATTGAAAATTTTGAAACTTTTAAAACTTCCAGAATCGAATTATTTTGACGGTGTTCAGATTTTCGAAGTTTTGGTCTTTCGTCTAAAATTCTTTCGGAGTTTTGAGCGTTCGGATCATTTAAAGTTCGGAATTCCAACCCGGCCCCATTTTGGGTTTCGGAACATTAAAATTCGGAATTTTAAACCGTCGGAGCATTCAAAGTTTGGAATTTCAACCCGGCCCCTTTTCTATACCTCGTGATCACACGTAATAGATATCTGACAGAAGAAATCGCGTATATTTTACTTATACATATAATGTACATATATTTCGATGTAATTTTTCATATACCAGTCTTTTATTTTTCAACGTGTTTATCGATTAAGCATATCACTCCTGGGTAGCATTGAGAATATAAAATAATCCAACTCGATTTCGTACAAACGATATTAATATCTCGACCTTTTATACCAAATCAATAAATTCATTTGGTTTCATTATCATTAAAATCATTATCATATGAGGAGCTGGCGAACAGAACCGGACTGGTCCATGAATCACTTTTCTACAGGAGACGTCAAAAACCAAACAAACCCAATAGAGATGAGTTAAAATGTTAAGCCTTAATATATGAAGGCTCTATCAAAATAGGAATGTAAGCCTGGAACTGGCTTTAGTTCAATAAAAATACTAACTACCATGTGTTTATTTTTATTCTTGTTTTGGACAAGTCCGGTTTTGAATGAGAATCTTATGGACATATCCGGTTATGAAATAAAACAGATTCTTTGAATTGAATATAAAGTTGTTTTTCATTATCATTTTAATAATCCTACACAAATTCTTTCATGTCAGGCTCACAACAATCGCATTCAATGTCATCATCGTCATCATTGTGGTCATCTGTGACTAATTTTTCATCCAGTCAGCCATAGACAAGTCCGTTTTTGCTTGAAAAGACAGTTTTTGACAAATTTTAAGGTTTCAAGCCGGATTTGATGCAAAATATTTTTGGAGCTAATAAAGGTGTGCTTGAAGAATACGAAAAAAAAATTTGACGTAACGTTGGACAAGTCCGTTTTTGTTCGCCAGCACCTCATATATATATATATATATATATATATATTAGGGTGGTTAAAAAAAATAATTTTTTTTACGCTACTCAACGGAAAGTGTTACTACGTTATGAAAAAGTAATTCATACAAAATTTAAGAAGTCTAAACATTTTTTAGGTAGTGCTCAAACGACTTTTAATTTTTTTTCTTCGATTTTTTGTCATTTTTTTTCCCCGCCAATAAACATCACAATAATATAATTTTCTCAAAACTTTTTATGCTCTGTAGCATTTTTTAAGTTAACATAAAAATTTCGTATATATATACGACCGGCCGTATATACACACACACACACACACACACACACACACACATATATACATATATATATATATATATATTCCGAAACCCAAGATGGGGCCAGGTTGGAATTCCAAACATTAAATGATCAGAACGCTCAAAACTCCGAAAGAATTTTAGACGAAAGACCAAAACTTCGAAAATCTGAACACCGTCAAAATAATTCGGCCATGGAAGTTTTAAAAGTTTCAAAATTTTCAATAAATCGACGAATTATTTCAAGAATTCTTTTTTATTAAGAAGTGATTTTGCGTCAATTTTGAAATTTGTCTAAATAATGTTATACGTTCTATATAATTTACAATCAACTGTGTAAACTTTCACTGGCATGATCTTGACAAATTTGCAATACTTTCTTTTTCTTAACAACCTTCAATTTTCGTTGAGAAAAATAAATTATTTTTTTTCTCCTTTATTCACATAAGATTAATTAATTAATCCGGTTCAATCATTATTAAAATCATATTATATATATATATATATATATATATATATATATATATATATATATATATATATATATATATAATTTCTCGTTCTGTCACACCAAAAAAAGCAACAAAAAATGAATAGGACTCTCACCGGAAATCTCGTCCGAAGTAAAAAAATAAAGGTAAAGAAGCAACCTACGACAAGTTTACCGGAACGATCAGAATTCGTAACGAGCTCGATCGTGCAGGATTTGATTAAACGAAGCTCGAGGTGCATATGCCTCGGTGAAGAAACGAGAGGGGAAAAAAATAGTAAAATAAAAGCTCATCGAAGATAAAGTAGCGTAAGGTAGATACAGTGAGAACGAACGAGACTGATGGGTTTATACATATGTATAATCGCGGTGGTGGTTGATTATTCGCGCCGCGGAGAGACACGAAATGTGTCTCTCTCGCTCTCTTCTTCTCTCTGTCTGTCTGCCTCCTCTCTCGCTCTTTTTCTCACTGCGGCAGTTCGAGACGTCGGCCCCGCGTAGTTTTTTGCCTCCAGGGCCCCTTGTCTAAAATCGAATCTAAACTCATCGGCGATTTCAATTACCCGTATCGTCCCGGGACGAATGCAAACGACTCGCGGCACGTGCTCTTCCCTCACCCTCACGCGTGATCTACAACCCTTCTCCACTTGGCTCGCCACCACACGGGGACGACAACGATCAACGAAGAGGGGTAGAATTATTACTTCTTTTTCACCTCCAAAACTAAGGGAGTGAGACTGATTTTTTTCTATATATATATATATATATATATATATATATATATATATATATATATATATATATATATATATATATATATATATATATATATATATATATATATATATATATAATAGGGTGGCACAATTTGGAGCTCTATTTCTTTTCCTTTTTCTCACCATCCAATTATCTTCCATAAAGAAAAAAAAAAAATTGTCGCCGAAGCTGCGAGCGGTCAAAAAATATTTAGAGGTTGCTCTAGCCTCCCAAAAAGGCTTCAAATTTCCATTAAAACATCGTTTTTTTTCGTCCCCTTCTCACCCACGAGTTTTACACTTTATTATTTTTAAATTAACCTCGCGAAAGCTCTAGCCGACCAATGTATATTTAGTGGTCGCTCAAGAGCTTCGAAATTTTCAATTTTCGCCATTTTTTTTACTCTTCTCACTCATAAATTTGAAGCTTTGTAAAATGTTCACAACAATTAATCCTTTTTTCTTTAGATCCCGATTTTCCAAATTTATCTCACACTTCTAACCCAAGAATTATAATCTTTGTTCTCATAAAATAATTCTTTAGAGCTCTTGTCCGTTAACAAAATTATAGGTCGTTTTATTCGTAAAACTGAAATGGCAGCTGTTTGCCGCGCATCGTAATGCGTCTCACCGTTGGTCTCGTTAGATAAACTGCGGACCAACCGTAGCTGTACTCGGTGACAACCGACGCCATAATACAATAATACATCATAAGACATAACCGTCTGATTAGTGTTTGGTACAAATTATTGTAATAAATCGTTCAGAAAATGTCACACGTCGCGGTTTATTTTGTTTTTTACTAAAAGGAATTATAGTGGATGCGAGATTTATTTTTTGGCGAGCTTTCGCGAGGTTCATTTGAAAATTATAATGCGTAAAATTCATGGGTGAGAAGTGGACGAAAAAAAATTGATTTTTAAATGAAAATTTGTATTTTTGGGCGGCTTGAACAACCTCTAAATATTTCTTGACCGCTCGCAGCTTCGGGGACAATTTTTTTCTTCTTTATAGAAGATAATTGGATGGTGATAAAAAAGGAAAAGAAATAGAGCGCCAAATTGTGCCACATATATATATATATATATATATATTGCACTCGCGTTTCTCGTGGATCAATTTCACTCAGTTATTTACTGTTCACCTCATTCGTTTTGAATCGATCACGTAAGTAATGCCAATTATCGGCAAAACCATACGATAATAATTGCCCAGTGCCCGACGAAACGAGAAAGAGTAAGAAAACTTGAACTTAAGGGGGGAGATACCTCTAGACGAGAAAAAAATTGCTGATTTTCATGATTTCTTTTCAAAGGAAAGATGTATTCACTATTTTTGAGACTTAGGGTGAGTTTTATTACGACCTTTGGCTGTTAAATGGTATTTTTGTTTTTAATTAATCTTTAAAAATAGCGAAGTATGACACGGTCTTCTAAACGGCTTGCGGCGGATGATGTCAGACGGCGTGACACGTAGATTCGGCGGGATTAATCTAAAAAAGACCAACGAAGATTTTTCTTACATTAACATTCATACACAGAATATGAACCATGAAAAAATGAGAAATGTTGAAAATCGATGGAATGGTACGCTTTGAAACAAAAAAGATTGCACTTACCGAAAAAATGGCTACATCTTGCAAAAAATACTTTGTTTCAATTTTCAAAAACATTTTTGGGTCATGTTTTAGACAATGAGGTTAGAAAGATTTATACCAAATTTTATCAGAATCGATCTATTCGTTTTTTGGCTATACCTAACGCCGCCATTTTTAAAATGCAATTTAGAAGACCGTGCCATACATTCGCCATTTTTAAAGATTGATAAAGAAACTATCACGTAACAGCCTAAAGTAGTAATAAAACAAAACCTTAAGTCTCAAAAATGGTGAAAAATCTTTAAAAAAAAAGTCATGAAAATGAGTAAAAAAATTCCCCGCCTAAACGTATCTTTCTCTTCAGGGGAGAAATCCCTTCAGACGCCCGAAAGTGAGTAATTTTTCATGAATTTGTTTAAAGGTGATAAAATCATCGCATTATTAAAATTTTTTTACATCATCTTATTACAACTTTCAACTGTTAATTTTTTTCTTTTTTTAAACAAAAGAAAATGGCGGCCTTATAAGGTATTGCTTTGGCCGTCTTTTGAAAAACTGCGCATGCTATAGCTCAAAAGTTATTGATCGATTTGGTTTAAATTTTGGGAGGTTTTTCACTATAACCTTATTGGAAGGATATACCTACAAAAATATTTTAAAAAGTACAAAATTAAAAATTAAGTTGGTTTTGTAATCAAATTTTCATATTTTTGACCATTTTCTCGACAATTTTTACCTCAAAAACGTAATTTATATATGCGATAACTTTAAAACTTTAGATATATCCTTTCAATAATGTCATAGTGAGAAACCTCCGAAAATTTCAGCCAGGTCGAACAATACCTTTTTGAGCGATAACATGAGCAGTTTTTCAAAAGACGACTAAAGAAATACCTTATAAAGTCTTCATTTTATTTTCTTAAAATTATTTTTTTTCCCTTAAAAGTTGTTACAAGATAATGTGAAAATTTAAAAATGATGCGATTATTTTATCGCCTGGCGATATTATTCGGGCGTCTAAAGGGATTTCGCCCCTTAACGACCGGTATGAATTATTTGTCGAATAAACTGAAGAACGAAACGTCTTTTTAGGAATAGGCCCAATTTATCTTATTTAAATACAATTAATCGATATAATCGTTTCCCAACATCATAAACATCGAATGTATCACAATTCACCGCGCGATATCGTCGATTAATGAAGGAAATAAATTGCTCGGATGATTTTTTTTTCACAATTTCCACATCTCGACGCGTGAATAATTATTCAAATATTCACCGTCAGTTTTAAGGACGTAAACGAATATCGCCTCGACTCGCCAATAGCGAGTCACTTTTGTCAAATCTAGAGCAGAACATTTATTTTTTATTTTTGTAAAAACCGAATTTTACGTTCTTTTTTTGTAATTACCTATAGTGGGATAAGAACTTGTTACACCTGGTGGCAGCTTCACTCGATCATTCATATTGTCCCGCTCCAATTCTCAACTATCGCAAAACTGGTTGCTCCGATTGGAAGGAACGTGATTATATATATATAGACACACAGGGTCACATAGACGCACAGGCACACCATATATCAACGTGTTTTTTTACGTATAATAATTAATCGATCGAAGTTTGAGCGCGAATATGAATGTCTGAATGATAGCGGCGATTCGATAAGGGGTGCGCGAGCGTTAATGATTGAATGACCACGCATATAATTTACGAATAAAGTGTTCATATGTGGCTTTCATGCTGCTGCTGTCGATTGCGAACGTTTATCGTACGGACAGAAAGAACAGGTGAGTGTGCGCCGTTTCACCGCAAGATATACATTACGATTTTTTAAATCCAATAAAACATCGATTGTCGCATTTACAATCCATGTTCACATTGGAAAATGGTCCCTCGAGCTTAATATAGAAATCGTATATGTATTGTCCTCTAGAAATGAAAAATATATATATTTTTTAAATTTAATTTTGGTTTTCTACAGACCTTTTTGAATACGTCTGTACAAACCGTTTATTGATACTTAAAAAATCAGCCTAGTTATTTGGACGAGAAAAAAGTTGCTGATTTTCATGATTTTTTTTAAAGAAACTTTTTTCACCATCTCTGAGACTTAGGGTATGTTTTACTACGACTTTTGTCTATTACATGGTATTTTAAAAAAATGTATCTTCAAAAATGGCGAAGGTATGACACGGTCTTCTAAACGGGTTACGGCGGATGTTTTCAGGCGGCGTGGCACGTAGCGTCGGCGGGATTAATCTGAAAAAAAAACCAGTGAAGATTTGTTCTTTCATTAACACTCATGCGCAGAATATGAACCAAGAAAAAGTGAGAAATTTTGAAAATCGATTAAATGGTACGCATTGAAAAAAAAAGATTGAATTTTCCGACAAAAATATGGCTACATTTTCCAATAAACAATACTTCTTTTATTTTCAAGAACATTTGGGATCATGGCAATAAGGTTAGAAAAATGTATACTATATATTTTTTAAATTATAAATTTATATTTATGGTTAAAAAAATGATGAATAAATTTTTCCTATTAAAAAAAATCATGTAAATCAGCAAATTTTTCCCTCACCTAAAGCCCCCCCCCTCTCTTAAACGCGTTTTTCTCGAAACTATGCTTTTCAAATACTAAGGTAGCAGAATTCAAATAGAAGGTAGCAGAATTGAGTAGAACTAATTTTATTTATTTATATAAAACTCGTAGAATGGTGAGAAAAATAGGAAAAATTGATAATCAAAGTTTAGCTACCAGTCTGTAATTTTTTTGCTGAATCTAGTACCAAATATCACAACACTCATACAAATTAAGAATATTTTTGGTTTTTTTTTTCACATTCATACAACGTATACAACATTGATTGCCAATTGGGGCCGTTTTTCGCGCTCCGTTCTAAGCCAACGTACAAAAGTATACGATAATACATTTTTTGTTGTAATTTGTACATATTCTTGAAGGATCAATAAACACGTATAAAAAATTTCAGAAAGTAAACTGGAACAGTCCACCCGTTATCCGACCCGGAAAATCACCTCGAAAACAGTGCTCTAGACAACAATACTGCCTTAAGATATATATACAGGGTGTTAGGCAGGTCGATGCAAAGCCTTAAGGGGGTGATAGGTCACCTCATTAGGAACATATCTAAACTTTAGTCCAAAGTCTAAGGATTTCGAGTTATCATGGTAAGTATGATTTTTGGAAAATTTCCCAAAAATCATACTTACCATGATAACTCGAAATCCTTAGACTATATATATATACACATACGTACATACACATGTACAGTACCGCCGAAACGTTCACTTTTCGAGTTGTTGGTCGGCGCAGCAGTGACAAGACTTTTGGCACATAAAAGAAACAGCTTTTATTTATATTTACACCGGCTTAAGCTTCGATGCAAATAAAAACTTGACTTTGCTCTTTCGAGTTCCGTAAAGAACAAAATTCTGCTGCTATTTATAAAAAAAATTACCCGTCTCATCATGAGAGTGTTAAAAGTGCACAAAAAAACAACCATGCTCAACACGACTACGTGAGTGCAAAGTGTCGTAAGGAATTTTCCGGAAAAAGCAAACTGGAGCTGGTTTTTTTCTGCCTTCAGGGGCCGCTTGGCCCGTTTGATTAGGACTTTTTTTGTCGAGAAAATATGCAACTTTTCGACCCAAGTGCAAATCCGAAAAGTGATCCGGAATTTTTGGACGATACTCCATGCGGACGAGATTCATGCTCGTCGTACCTAAAAACAAAAAATGCGGAGTTTTCTCGCTGTCGCTTTATTCGCACAATGGATATTTCCTCTATTATAACTATATATGCAGGATCGATCGTGAGCACTGCGTGCCAAGGAATTAATCGCTAGGGAGCCCGTGTCGGAAAAACGAATACAGCGAGAATTAAGCGTCCGTATATAGACAAACGGACGAATGGACGTGAGGAAATGAATTGAATGCTATCGAAAAAAATTTGTAAACTTTTTTTACAGGTCGCTCGATAGTCGGCGATTTATCGAGATTTGTCGTAATATATATATATATATATATATATATATAAAGAAAAAAAAATGCGCTGAATATTCCTTCGATTCCTCCCGTATATATGTGCGCACTAATGAATTCGCGTTTGAGGCAGGAGATAGCTTTCGGCATGGAAAAAAGGGATTTATTTTTAAGAGCGATTTGTTCAAATTTTTTTAAACTATAGATTATTACTTACGACTTTGGCCTCTCACAATGTATTTTTTTTTAATCTTCCGAACTAGCGGAGGTATGGCACGGTCTTCTAAATGAGCTACGGTGAATTTACAAAGCGGGCTACGTTGCCTTGAACCAACATGCATGAAGTGCTTTCATTCGAACAACACGTCTGGAACGTGTTGAAAAAATGCAGTTATTTATTCCAGTGTCAAAAAAATATATGCATTTATTTGTGGTTGGAAACCAGATCGCGAAAATCGAGAAGTATCAGGTGTGCTTCCTGGATATTCTGCATACTGATTGATAAGAAAGAAGGGTTGAGAGAAAGGTGCGCTAACTGAATATTGGAAGAAGTGAATTAACGTTGAGTAATGAGGGTTCTAGAGCCTCGAGCGAGATATGCAGCCTCAAAAATCTAAATTTTCTAATGAAGGACTATGATAGTTGAGGCAATAACAAAATTAATTTGTAAAAAAATATTTTTTAAAAACAAGCTCCGGGAAGGTTCTGCCTTGTTGGGCCAAAAAATGTTCGATTTTTCACCAATTTTTTATGCGAAAACTATTAAATATAGAATGTTGATATTTGGTATGTTGACTAAGCGGTCTTGATTGAAATCAAAATATTTTTGAAAGTTTGACAACGTTTGAGCCACGTGTGTCGGTCCGCGAGCGATAACATTCTTCGTTTGCGGAAGTCCTGAATCGCGGACAGGTCATCTGAAGCAAAAAAATCAAACATATTTTTACTTTGTATAATATGGTGTCCAAGTTGACCTAAAATCAAGAAGAAAAATAAGAAAATAGTGAGCGATAGGAAGGAAGGTCGTTTTTTCCCCAAAAATTTTCGCCGTTTTTTCTCACTATTTTTCAAGTTGAAAATTTTATGTATATATATTTTTTTAAATTCAATCATGTATTGGCACCTTTTAGATGCATGTTTGCAAAACTTCAGAACTCTAAGTAGTCGGGAAGTGGGTGAAATATCGACTTTCCGTTTTGCATGTCACAGAAAGTCAAGTTAAATAAAAGCTTGTAAAAATAAAAGCGTTTAACAGGTTTTGCCGAGTTATAACTACCGAAAACAGCTAATTTTTTGGATTTTAAAAATAGAAAAACGTAATAACAATCTTTACAAAAATTAGGCAGGCGAAAAAGTATCATTGGAAGAATACTATGTAATTTTTTTGTGTAAAAATATTTTGTGATACTCGATTTTCACCCAATATCCGGGAAGAACCTCTCGAAAATGTCTTTTGTTTTGAGCAATGTCCTTCTAAACCGGTTATCTAATATTAAAAAAATCAAGCCGATTTCCTTAGTATATTAATCTATCCTATGATTAAGGGGCCAGTCCACTTTGGAGCCACGAAAAAGGCTATTTTCGCGATGTTTTTTTACGATTTTTTAAAGATATGAATATAAAAATTGTTGGGCTTGATAAATAAAGTCTTGAAATACATAAAAAAAAATTTATTCATTTTTGTTCATTTTTAAATACAAAAACTATAGTTCAACGTAACGCCTTGAAAATAGGTGGGTTAGGTAGCTCCATCACAACTCGGCAACGACTTGTCTGAACCAAAAAAATCAAAGTCCACTAGATTCAGTATGACACCAGCTACAAAATGACCCTCGGATATAAAGTTTCGTCAAAAAATAAAAAAAATGGTAGATGAAAACCGAAAAAAGTATTTTAAAAAGGCCTTTTTTCGCAGTTTTTCGTAAAAAAAAAGAATAAAAATCAAAATTTTAAAACCATCGAGGGTAATCTTGTTGCGAATCATGTTTACAATATGTGGTTCAAATTTCAAGAGAATCGGTTTATGTGTTTTAGAGATACGATGGAGCTAGATTTTGAGAACGTTGTTTCGAGAAAAAAGCGTTTGAAGTTTATACCATGAAAAACTCTTACCTAAACTCAATCGGTAATTCCTGCACCGTACAAAATCCCTTCTGATTGCTCATCATCGTCGATTTCTTCAAGTCTTACTTGCTTTCGATTTTTTGAAATTTTTAAAGTCGGCTGGCCCCTTAATCGAATGAATTTCCGAAATATCAAAGTAAAAAAAAATCGCTCATGTTCAAAGTGAGTCTCGATTTTTGCAAAAGAATGGTAATTTTTCGTTCTTCAAATCGAAACTAAACATCGGAAAAAATCCTTTGATTAGATACTATATCTCGGCACCTAGAAAAAGCCCTAAAAACTTCAAAAACGTCGATGCAGTAGTTTTTGAGATATTTTGCTCACCAAACTTTCAAAACGTACCTTCGAGAAATAAACGTTTAAAGCTTCGAACAAAGCTCCAAGGGTTCCGACGAACGTCGACATGACAGCCTACAAATTTGTCAATTTTAATCCCATCACCTCAACATTTTCAAGCAACATTTATAACATGATATGCTGTCAAAATAGATTGGTTTCGAAAAAAGTGATGTTTCGACTTTTACAACTATGCATAACCCCTTAATTCTCGCGATACTGACCTGTTTTCAAATACTGTATCAATCTTCGGCTTACACAGCTAGTTTTATTCAATAGTCGCAGACTGATCTCTGCAAATTGATCCTATTAGCCTACTTTGATAAAAATAAAAATAATTCGATTCACATAAATATCTACTAATTCAACGATTTTGCCGTAACGATTAATCCGTATTTATACGATGCGAATAAGTTACGGGAGGTATGCAAAGATTTTGCCAAAAGTTGTAACAAGAGGTATGAAATAATTGTTCTCCGAGATTTTCTCGGTCTTCTCTTGCCTCGCTCACGCGTCCGGAGGGGGTGGAGGGGGGATGCGATGGAGTATTAAAATACGATACGACACCGGGTTTTAAATGCATTTGCATAGACTTTCCATTTATTCGACTCACCGGTTGTTTATTGCATATTTATCGAAAGTCGTTCGGCTCCCAACGATCCTTTCGCCCTCCCGCGAATGAACGCGCACGCCGTGTATAACGTGATAAATTTAATTCGCCTCTCGCGCCCACCGGATCCCGAGATGAGTTCTATTTCGCGTTTCGCTGTTTTGTACTCATCCCGAAGTCGTGCCAGGACGCAACGCCGATTTACTTAAATATTCATACGAAACGTCCGGCTACCGCAATGCTCGTGAATCTTTCAGTCTTCTTTCTACCTATTTCTTTTTTTATCGAACACAGACACGACACCGCAATTCCATGTAGTGTTGCCCTCGCACAATCGAGTCGAGCTTCGACCTCTCTCTCCTTCTCTGTCTCGCGGTGTCGACGATAATCACCGATATAATAGCCCAAACTCCGATCGATGCCGCAAATAAAATTTCTATATTTATATATGATTGGTCCATTGCCCGATGCTTTAACAGCGCATATCTCGAAAATCATTAGCACCAATTGCAACGTTATTTATCAAAAGTTATTTCGATACGTCGTTCGGAATTATATATGATATCGAAGCCAGAGTTGGTTGCGAGTACGCCTAAATATTCATTAACGAAGATTGTATGGCTACAAGGGTGTTGTGATTAAGATGACATACTTTTTCTTTTACGACAAATATAGAAATACAGTACGTCGTATGCATTCAAAGCCAAGCGTATATCCATGCATGTTTATTATTAGAATGAAATAGAAGCAGTTTCGGGATATTAGTTACTCGGACAAAAAATAGAGAAATGAGAAACCACATGTAGGTCGACGTGTGTAAGATGAGGTACTTCAGGCTAAGATGACATCCCGAGTAGACGTCCTGTTGTGGCTACAAAAAGACCTGATCAGGCATCCTGTTTTTTTTCATGCCTTGATCAGGATTTTTCATCAAGCCCTGATCATTGTGACACTTTTCCTGATTTCGGTCTGATCAGGGTAAAAAATCAAGGCCTGATCAGGGTGAAAAGTGAAGGCCTGACATGCAGTGCGAAGAGAGAAGTTCGCTGTTGCTTCGGAAACCACCATCTCATCACATTCTTCATTGCACTGTCAAAAAAATATTTAACTTAAATAGCATCTATTTAAATCAAATATATTTTTTAGAATATTCAATAGAATATTTCATAAATTCAACATAAATTGAAATACTTAATTTCGAGTGAACTACGATGATTTTGTATCATAATCCGTCATTCCCTAGAGTTTTGAATGAATTTTTTCGGAGAAAATGTTTTGCATCCACATGGGATCGAACGTAGAACCAACCTACCTATAGCTACGCACGCTGCTCCTATGCTCCCGAGTGTTTGTAGCATTTCGGTGGCATAAGAGACCACATTCATTCCTATAATTATTTGTTGTATCACATAAACTATATTAAATAGTTAATATCATTGTGATCATTAGAGAGTATTATCGAATATCACGCTAAAGATTTTTCGAATATAACCTATAGATCTTCTCTTTCTCTGCCCCTCTCTACCCCCCTCCCCTTCGATGTGTGTATTGCAATCAAGACGGACTATTAATTCAATCAAATAGAACAATGTTTGTCTCTACAAAAATGTAATAGATAAATTTAGTGGTTTCACCTAAACTTGTTTTTTGAACAGAGGAAACCGAATCACAGATTTATTAGAAATAAATTAAATATTAGGGATAATAAAAGCTCGGCAGCTAGCTGGATCAGGAAACTGGAGGAAACAGTACATCCAGTTGCCTGACTATGACCTGATACCAACCGGATGAGGCAAATTGAGGCATACCTTAAGTAAGTCCTCCGTACTACGTGATCAGACCCGGATCAAATATCAGGCCAGCCTGACAAGATTTCTACTCGGGATAGGGTCAGAGTGGGGTCAGTGGCTCATTTTTTAGAGGTCTATAGCTGCCTAACCATTCACACAATCTCAATGAAACCTGGACTAAACGTGAAATGTGTTCAATGGCTTCATTTTGTTAAAAGACACTGAATGGCCTAACCCAATAGATATTGAGATAATAACCATTTTGAAAAAATGAGATTTGATCCACTGTGTACTTGGGGGTGTACACAGTGAAACATGCCTAATTTCACAGTCAAACAAAATTTCAAAATCAAGCAAAATTTAAAGAAAATTACCCTGATCCACTGTACACTTGTAGGTAATGGAGTGCTTGTCTCTATACAATGGGGAGTATTGTACAGTAAACTATTGAAAAATTAATTAAAAAAAACAACATATTATGATATCAATCACAATAATTTATTGAATATTAATCAATAATGAGTACCTACCTAATGAGGTCGTACCAGTATTTATCTAAATCACAACGCGAAAATATGCATATTATGACTTACCTCTGTGTACCTCGAAAGATTGAGCCACTGCGTACCGACCCTCTCTTTTTCTAAAGTGGGTACTGACAAGTTTCTATTTTTGTTAGGTTAACAAACCGCAATATAGCTGTATATTACGGGAGAACAATGACTTCGAACATAACTGCGATAGGTAAAGAAGCAAAAAACATACAAACTCAGCTGGTGTTTCAACTTTTGTCACCAAAAATAATATAAAATCACCTCTCACAACCGAATTGCGTGGGAGCGACTCACAGACAGGTTCAAACCTATTGGCATCCGAGGGCGGTTCTAATGTGGAAAAGACGCACATACATACATGTTCACTTGTGAGAAACAGAAAAGGTTCAGTGTACCCATTGTGCCACTGTTCCCACTTTGACCCTATGCATGTCATCTCACACACGTCAACCGAACTATACTCACAATCAGATACATTAATTTCTGAATTAAAGGTTAGTTTATAGCAACCGATCTTTACTGGAACATGATCGTAGTGACGATGAAGTGTTGCCTGCGGCAGGTTAAAATGTTTGGATGCTAAAAGCCAACCCATTGTATTTTTCTTTACACCTTCAATGGTCTTGTGATCAGCTCTTACGTGTCGAGGTTCGTCGATAATAGCCAGGCATCCCATAACGATAAGCCAAAAAATCTAATTTTATATTCGGTTTTATACGCAGCAGGGTAAGATGACATAGTGTGTCATCTTACACCGACGTCTGGTATGTCAACTTACCCATAAGTGAATGCAGTTTTGTTTTATTTATTGTGACAAAAACTTTGGATTTCGAATACCCGTTGTGCAGTATTTGTGGAGTACAATGACTCTAGATTATGAATAAATTAGTTCAACTAGAAAAAATCTTACCCGACGAGTATTTTTAGCACCAGATAATAACGTGGTCAGTTTTTTTTTTATTTTTGCGAAATTTTTACTTATATTCGAGAGTTTTAAAAATACTGATTTAAAAGAAAATGGCTACGTACAGTGATAGTTACTGCAAATGGGGAAATTTGGGTTTTTAAAAATAAAAAATCGGACAATTATAGCTAGACTTACGATTCCGGCCAGTTCGACAAAAGGCGTTTCGAGAAAAACGCGGTTGAAAGTTTTAGCATACGTAAATCGTTGCGTTACCTGCACTCCCTAAATCGTCTGTAATTTGGTCAACTTTCAATATGTTAACTTGAATTTTTTCAAATATTCTTGAATACGTATACTTTGCGATAATGCGAAACAAATGATTTTTCTGAGCCGGCACGGTGGTGTCCCGCTTTAAGACGGCTGTGGACGCAACGGAAGTGAGGTTAGATTAGCAGAGTACGAGTAAGGACTGATAGGAAAGGGTTACATCGGGAAGGCTGAGGGCCATCATCCACTAAAGTGGTGATAAGCGGGGCTAGAAAAAAAAAACATTCAATCGCCTCACTCAGCTTTGATGGAAATAAATTCAGCAGTTGATCGGTTGCTTTTTCCTAGCTCCGCTAATCTCCACTTTGGCGGAGGATGGCCCTAATACGTAAAAGCCCGCAAGAATATACGTTGGAATTCGGGATTTTTTTTTACAAAAAGCTTGCTATACGCAACGTTATTTAAAATTCATATTTTGAGAAGTTCAATGGCGTCAAATCGCACGATCTTGGTGGTCAATTCACATCGCCGCAGCGCGAGATAACACGACCATGAAACTTCGTCTGCAATAACTATGGGGCCGTCCATATATTACGCCATCGATTTTTGCTGATTTTTGGACCCCCCCCCCCACCCTGAAATCATCCTATTCTTATTATCGTCATAATCCAATTATCATTGCTGTCATCCAACGACCAGACCTTCCCCCCTCTATTTTAAGGGGTCTTCTCACTTTAGACGCTAAAAAGGCTATTTTCGTGATTTTTTTTATAGGTGTATATTATAGATATTGATATAAAAGTTCTTACACTTAATGAATACACTTTCGAAATACATTAAATTTTTTTTTTAATATACTTAAGTAACCCAAACAAACTTTAAACGCGGTTTTCTCGAAACAACGTTTTTCGACGGCTTGTTGATAAAATCTTCGAATCTACTGAATCGATCCTTATGAAATTTTAACTACATATTGTTTACAACTATAGCTATAGTGCATATTAAGGATTTTTTCAAAATTTTGATATTTACCATTTTTTTGCCAAAAACGGTGAAAAACTTTCGTCTATAAATAGTTAAGGGGAGATATACACCTAGATGGTCGAAAAAATCGATTTTTTTGTTGCATTTTCTATTTCTAATAGAAACAATAATTTTTGACAATATTTTTTTTAAATGTATTTCGAAAGTGTAACAACTTTTATATCAATATCTATAATACGAACCTATCAAAAAAATTCATGAAAATAACCTTTTTTAGCGTCTAAGGTGAGAAGACCCCTAAAAATGACGTAATTTATGGCCGGCCCCTACGCAGTAACAATGCAGCAAATAACAATTTCTATGCTTTGCTCGATCGTGTAACTCTCCACGACTGGACCTCAATACTTCCTAATGCCAGTTGTCAAAGATTAGTTCTCTATGTTAGCCACAAAAAATGGCGCGCAATTTAAAATGTCAGGTCATTTCGCGCCACCCCTTACTGGTGAATTATGTATGGTTTGTTTGACCAGATATGGGAATACTAATTCGATGAATACATATCTCTCACATGCAATTTCTCATAAGTCTTCGTCGATTTTTCCAACCTCGTTATCCTTATTTTTTTTTCAAACAATAGGATGTTATCTACTATTTCAAATTGCTATTTACTAATAATTCACGAGCATTCGCTTTGGCGAGTGACGGGCCTTTGTCTATTCCGCAAGTCTCGATAAGCCCGACCCCTTGTGTGCCCTTCGCGTATAATGTTTACAACGTTCACGTAACGCAATAAGAAAATCACAAATAGAATATAAAGCGACGTTTCATGTAGTACGAAAGGTAAGAGAAAACGGATCGATTAATACGGGGCTGTTTGCGCGCGGGTCGCGCTTTTGTCCTCTCTTCAACAGTTTCAGAGAGCGTATTCTCAGCGGCTGTGGGGGTCGGCGTCGGTGGTTACACCTGGGGCGCTCCCACGCCACCCCCGGGCTCCCCGTACAGTCCTGTACCCGTGACTCAGCTCGAGCTACTGGCGAAGAATCTCGCGAGTCTGGCACCGCATCACGCTACCGGTCATCAGCAAACATCTCATCAGGCTCATCAGTCCCTGAGTCTACAGGGTGCTGTCGGTGTTAACGTGGCAGCTGCAGCCGCGGCCGGTGCTAGTCTCCATCATGCCCAGCATACTCAGCACACCCTCAATCTCGCCGGGCTTCATCATCTTCATCACGGTGAGTCGACGATGACGACGACATCGGCGACCTCGTTCACGTCAAAGTTTATTGACGAGCATACGCTCACCTTCGGTTAGTGTTCCCCGCCGACGAATTCACCAACGAAAGGATCGTGCATTTTACTTACTCGGCATTTTATATCTCTCCTTCACGTTTGCTCTTTTGTGCACACTCTCGTCCTCTGGTCCCTCTGGTCCTGGGGTGAACGCACGTTTGAGACAACCCGCGGTTAAACGAGGAACTATTGCACGAAATCTTGATTTTGGTTTTTCCTCCATTCGCCACGTTCGAGCAACCTTTTGTCTTTTGGATTGTACGAAAAAATGCACACGTGTTGATGAATTTTTTGGTGTTTGTTGACTTTTTCCTGTTTTTTTCTGCGCTTCGAGACTAGGCATTACTATGCAAGCACGTTGTGAACTTTGCGGAGGAATCAGGTATAACTGCTGTTTTTTTTGCGTGTGATGATGTGACTCTTATTTTGGGGAAAATCATGTTTTCTTTATGGGAATTGTTGATTAGGAAGAAAAAAATTAACCGCGATAAATACAGTGTTGCGAGGGTCTATATGTCGAGGAGTTTTTTTTCACGGACTGGCACTCCAGCTATAAAGAAGGCTCTCGAGGCTCTCTTTCGTTCGCGTAAGCGCCCTCAATTCTTGGGATTTAGCGGGCAGTCGCCTGTACTTTCGTATTTTACTTCCACAAGTGACACTTTTCGTGGCTTAGCACTCGCAAGTGACACTTGACTAACAGAAGTGCCAACTAGCGGCTTTGCATACACAGGTCTTGGAGCGTCCGTTTGATCGTTTCGAGAACATACACGTACACTGAACAGCGTTAAGCTAGACTTTGTCAATTGCCCACAAATGACACGTTTTCCTAATTTGTGGAATTGTGTTTTTTTTTCTGCTTGGCTGAACGTTCGTTGCTTGCCAACAGCACGAATGGAAGCTGTGATCGATGTATGGTGACGTTGGAGCAAGTAGGAAAAACCAATTTGTCTTTGCTCCCGAATCTTCGTTAACGCAACCTTTCGAATTTGCAGAACGGTTCTGATTTTAGTGTAGCTTACCAAAAACGCTCCAAATTCGCGACCCAAACAAACCCAAACAAAAGAGTCTGCCACGTATATCATCCCAGCGTTGTAGGAACTTGCCATCCAGCAGACTTCGTGCTCGGCAACTCAACTTCCTCCCAGCGTGTCTGAGAAATATTAGGATGTTGAATAAGTTCTCGCTGTTTTCCAATAGATGGCGTTACCAGAACTGCGTGCGTGTAGTTTAAGATGGCAAAGCATCTACAAAGAAGTACCATAGGCAAGCGTGAAATCCAGTGTATGTCATTTTGCCGAAATTTACACTGAAAGAAAAGTCCATGGTGTTTACAACAAATGCCCATGGTAAAAGAGGCGATAGTAAAATTCGTTATAGTTTATTGACATCGCAATCATAATATAGTTAACACAACTATAAGCTAAAAGTATGCCTGAACATGCGATTTGGGTGGCGTGTTTGACTATCTATTATGCCCGAAATGATGTTTTACTATTGTAAAAGGCTTGACAATATAGATATGGTTAATTCAGTGCCACAACAAAATTGGCGTACAAATTCTAATGTTGTATACCGTAAGTTAAGTTTTGTTCAGTCAAACCTCTACTATTGTTTTCAAGTTTGTACACTTCATATGGTTAACATCAACATTTTTCGAGTCGAATTTGTTAGAAGGCTTATGAAAAGCGACTATTCGAAAAAAAATATAGTGAAGTTTACTTATAGCGAACACGTAAATCACTTGTAGTTGGAGCAACTGCAGCTTAAGGCGTTACCCCCACTTGTAGCGCAAAAAGGCCTTTTTCATGAATTTTTTAAAAGAAAACTACAAAACTTTTTTAATCGATCAATATACCATCTTAAAGAACACATCTTGAAGAACTTTCAGTAATTTTTTTATTGAAAAATATTACATTGTTTAGTGGCAAATGGCCGTCAATGAAATAATGTTTTTATATACACGGTTTGCGGTGACCAACATTGCGGCGAAGTGGATCATCTGAAAAAAAAATGCGGATGGATTTAGTCAAATATAAGTATAAACTAGTCTTTAATCGAAGGATTTTAAAAAATATTCATTTTTCACAAAATGGCGGACAGTCAAAGTTAATGGTTCGATTTTAACGAAAAAAATCGAATGATTAAAGACTACATTTTTATGTATTAAATAAGTCTGCAAAATTTCAAGAAGATCGGTTCATTAGTGTTCGAGTAATCTTGGTCACCGACATCAGAAATGCCATTTTGAGAAAAACGCGTTTAAAGTTTCAATTTCAGTTTACACGAAGAAAATATTTTTTTTTGTAAACTTACATAGAGTCATCTATTCCAGGCCCATACAGAAGTATGGGCCCGGATACTTATACTTCAAAAAAATGCAATAAAACAAACGATTTTTTCAAAATCGCAAGTGGGGGTAACCCCTTAATAGTTTTAAGAATTGCGCATGTCTCACGAACAGTTCCGTAGGATGTTTGTTGAATTGCAAAAATAGGATATCAGTTCAACACTTCTTCTTGTAGTTCACCTTCTGTTCTTGTAGGACACACATTACTATGCATTTAGCAGTCCGTATCATGTAATATGGTACAAATCACTATTATACGGTACAAAACTATTGCGAAGCGCCACAAATCCATTTAAACAGTGACTTATATGGAAAAAAAAAGATGTGCGCAAAATTTGACCTCAATCGCAGGTAACAGCTATTCGGAAGTACAGCCGGAATTACTTTTGCCTCTTATGCCATATCCGTGCTAAAGATGCCAAACGTACTCAGTAGCGTAGTGGCAGCGTTCGTAGGATAGGCAGATGGTAAGCAGTTAGGTTCTAGGTTCGATTCCGACTAGGCGAAATATTTTCTTCTGAATAAATCATTACAAGAGGTCAAGGAATGGCGAATTATAAAGAACAATCATCGAGGTAGAACTCTCAGCTGCGTATTTTATTTTTTTTTGGATTTATAAAATATTCTATGCATTTAGTAGACGGACATTGATGCCTTGTACCAGTGCTTGAATAACACACAAAATACGTATATAGCAGGTCGCTTCTTATAATATGCTACAAATCACGATGAACATCGTCGCAAATGACAGACAACATTTTTAATGAATGCATATATATTTCAATTCACTATTAGAATCTTGGGGAAGTACATTTTTGATAGCATCAGGGAATATCCATTTTATGAAAACCTACTATATTATGTAGCATTGACGAATAAACGTATGTTTGTAAGATTGGTGGTTGCGGTTAACATATGTGCATAATTTATGCAACTGCTAAAATATCAATAAGCAGTGAGAGAGATCGCTAGAGTTTCGGCTTCGGTCCGGCCAGTGAAGGACTTCCAAGGTTATCGATGGAAATAAGAAATTATGTTTCTTTACGTTTCGGCCCTCTGGTTCGGGTCCTCTTCAGAATATGTATATTTAATTTTCCCTCGAAGTAGTAAAATTTCAGATTTTTTTAAACACATGTTTGGAAAGAAGTTGTAACAAACAGAGACATTATTTGTGAATACAAATAATGTTCTGTGAAAGGTACTCAGTAGATGGAGTTAATATCGTTTATGGGCGATTTTATCTGATCGGTTGAGTTTGTTCTTAAGAGTGTGTTATCTTTCCAAAATGAGTAAAAAAACTCGAATTATTTCATTGGTTCGTTACATTTTGCGTTGTGTAGCGGACAGGAGTTCGAGAGAAACTACTGTAGTTTCTCTCGAACTCCTAGTTTCTCTAAGTAGTTTCTTTCGAACTCCTGTCCGCTACACAACGCAAAATGTAACGAACCAATGAAATAATTCGAGTTTTTTTACTCATTTTGGAAAGATAACACACTCTTAAGAACAAACTCAACCGATCAGATAAAATCGCCCATAAACGATATTAACTCCATCTACTGAGTACCTTTCACAGAACATTATTTGTATTCACAAATAATGTCTCTGTTTGTTACAACTTCTTTCCAAACATGTGTTTAAAAAAATCTGAAATTTCACTACTTCGAGGGAAAATTAAATATACATATTCTGAAGAGGACCCGAACCAGAGGGCCGAAACGTAAAGAAACATAATTTCTTATTTCCATCGATAACCTTGGAAGTCCTTCACTGGCCGGACCGAAGCCGAAACTCTAGCGATCTCTTATCACCTACACGGCCGCATACTTCTTTGATTCATTCATCAATAAGCAGTAGTATACTTTTGGCAGTAGCTATGGCTGTACAATATTATTGTCCCCTCAGGGAAATATAACACACAGTTAAAATATGGTTGAGAACACCATGCGTTTCTCTAGTTTAGACACTTAAAAAATAACGATTTTTATGCGTCGAATTGGAGGCATTACTTCATGAAGACTCGTGTCAGAAGCCAGCTGAACTTGCATAATCATTAGGAGTCGATCACAAAACAGTTTCGAAACGTTTGAAAGCATTAGGAATGATTTTTTTTCAAATAAAGCATTAATTTTCGCCAATAACCAGTGAGAACTTATTCAACACCCCGATAGAAAAATCGAATGACATTGAAGACATTTGAATTATTTCTTCACTCGCACGAACGCATGTCTCCAATAATATGTTTTGTTTTCCTGCATCGTGCAGCTATAAGTCCTATGAAAAGTATTCTACTAGTCACATCGGCATTTGTCATCTACGTGACCTTGTCGCCCAATCGATGTTCATTCGTTCGTCGTTCTGTTTGTTTTTCTTGGAAAAATAAAATCCAAAAGGAGGGCTCCATCAAAACGCATTTTCGCCTCAATTGTCACTGGTGACGGCGGGCACGCCGACGTTAACGATAAACAGCTTCTCGTCGCCGAGTAACAGCCAACAGGCGAGTGTCGTTCCAACGACCGGTGTACTCCTTCAGCAGGATTATCAGACTCAGACGCAGGCAATAACGAGCACCGGATGTACGACGGCGGTGAACGTTTCGACGATACCGAGCAGCTCGACGACAAGCAGCATGAGCGCGATGCTCGTACAAGCCGGTGGTGGCAATAATGGCAACAATGCGGGCGGTTTTCTTCAACAAACGACTAGCTGCAGCAGCAGCAGCCTCAAGAAACTCGAGAACTTTGGCACCGTTCAAACCACCACCACCGGACAGACGGTCAAGCTGGAGAACAAAACGAGACAGCCTTGTATATGCAAAAGTAATAACGGTAAGGCAGCGCATTTCTTCGTATTCGAGAATAAAAAGTTGGCTGATTTTTTTTCTTACGGCTGCGTCACGGAAAATTGCCGAACTAACTTCACCGAGTGACTGCCGGATGCTTGCCTTTTTCGACGGAGCGATCTTTTTGTTTCTCCATTTGTCGAGATGAGGAGAAGAGATTCATTGGACATTTTTTTTTCACGTTGGTGAACTTTCTACCATCTTCAACTGTTTTTGCTTAATACGTCTTAATTATTTGTCACTCCGAAGGTTACTCTGCAAGACTAGAAGATTCTGAAGTTTTACATTCTTCGTAATTGATTCGTTGCGACATTATAATTGACGGCTCTCGATGAGAAACTTTTTTATTCATCATGCAAATGCCTTGCTGTAGCAAATATCTTGTCGTTACTTAAGGGGTATTCTCACTTTAGACGCTAAAAACGCTATTTTCATGAATTTTTTTCATAGGTTCATATTATGGATATTGATGTAAAAGTTGTTACACTTAACGAATACACTTTCGAAATACATAAAGAAGAAAACATTATTCATTTAAGTCACTGTTTATGGGACCGAAAATGGTCAGTTAAAAAAATGTCCTAAAAAAATGTAGGTCTGCGCTGTTGATGAATCTCGGAGATGGATCATCCGAAATAAAAAAAATCAAACGGTTTTAGGTTCAGAATGTTAATGGGCTATAGCGCATATCATACGATTTTTATATATGCAAAAATAACAAAATGGCGGACGTTTTTCGAAAAAGACGTTTTCTTCACCGTTTTTGGCAAAAAATGGTAAATATTAAAATTTAAAAAAATCCTTGATATGCGCCATATCTATAGATGTAAAAGAATATGTGGTTAAAATTTCATAAGGATCGGTTCAGTAGTTTCGAAGATTTTATCAACAAGCCGTCGAAACACGTTGTTTCGAGAAAAACTCGTTTCAAGTTTGTTTGGATTACATAAATGCATAAAAAAATTGTCAATTTCGAAAGTGTGTTTATTAAGTGTAACAACTTATTTATCAATATCTATAATATAAACCTGTGGAAACTATTAATGAAAAGAGCCTTTTTTAGCGTCTAAAGAGAGAAGACTCCTTAAAGCCGGAGCCTGAATTAAGTCACTGTTTATGGACGAAAATGGTAGTTAAAAAAATGTCCTAAAAAAATGTAGGTCTGCGCTGTTGATGAAATCTCGGAGATGGATCATCCGAAATAAAAAAATCAAACGGTTTTAGGTTCAGAATGTTAATGGCTATAGCGCATATCATACGATTTTTTATATATGCAAAAATAACAAAATGGCGGACGTTTTTCGAAAAAGACGTTTTCTTCACCGTTTTTGGCAAAAAATGGTAAATATTAAAATTTAAAAAAATCCTTGATATGCGCCATATCTATAGATGTAAAAGAATATGTGGTTAAAATTTCATAAGGATCGGTTCAGTAGTTTCGAAGATTTTATCAACAAGCCGTCGAAAAACGTTGTTTCGAGAAAAACTCGTTTCAAGTTTGTTTGGATTACATAAATGCATAAAAAAATTGTCAATTTTCGAAA
>OX101786.1:30594682-30623861 GCA_944452715.1 Ophion slaviceki | reverse complement strand
TTGTTTGTGTGTGTGTTTGTTTGGCTTTGTCTGTTTAGGTTTGTTTGTATTATAATTGTTATATAATATTTGTAATATATTTGTAATATTGTACAACTTGTATTGGGTGTACAACTTAATTCGGTCCGTTTTTTTGCTTAAAATACGCACTTATTTGAATGATAAAATGAATTAATACATTAAGGAGGTACACCAGCTTCAGCAAAATGGTGATAGATCAATAAAATTTGGTGAATATATTCTTTAGTATTATTCATGTAGATACAAATTTTTTCAGATTTTTTGGTTGTGCCGTTTTCTTACAAATAATTCACAAGCGTTTATTCTTATACCCGGAATATATACCTATATCTATAAAAACGCTATGCTTATACACGTGAACTTCAATGTTCAATTACTCGATAACGGCACAATGAAAAAATCTGAAAAAAATTGTATTGACATATATAATACTAAAGAATATATTCACCAAATTTTATTGATCTATCACCATTTTGAAATTTTACCATGGTTTAGCATGGCAACATTGTATGAAGCTGGTGTACCTCCTTAATGAAAATATTGTCCATCGCTAGCCACTACTTTTCCCCATCTTTCTGGTAATTTATGAATTCCGTCGCGGAAGAAGCGTTCATCTTTTGAAGCCAAGAATGAATCGAGCCAATTTTTGATACCCTGTTGTGACGTGAAGCGTATTCCGGTCAAAGCGTTCTGCATCGATCGAAAAAAATGGTAGTCGGAAGGGGCAAGGTCTGGGCTATAAGGCGGGTGAGCCAGAATTTCCCACCCGCTATTTTCCCAATAGTTTTTAACCACAATAGCAACGTGAGGCCGAGCGTCGTCATGTTGAAAGATCATGGACTCGTGTCTGGTCGCATATTCTGGACGTTTTTCGGCTATAGCTCGCTTCAAACGGATCAATTGTTGCCTGTAGAAGTCTCCCGTGATTGTTTGACCAGCATATTCGGTGGGCTTCAGCTGCACTTTTCTTCCAATTGAAACAGAAAATCAACACTTCCCGCAAATGGTGCTTATTTAGGACGACATTCGACATTTTCACCGCAGTCAAAATTAGACTTGATGCGCAAAACTCAAAGGTCTGTAAACGATATTTGGTTAAGAGATGTTGATGCTTCACGATACAGCAAGAATCAGCTGTTGCCGTCAACCATTTATAGCACCTAGAGCTATCTTTTGAAAACGAGACGAACTAAGTTGTACGCCTAATGTAATTTGTAAATTAAGGGGTTACCCCGACTTGCGATTTTGAAAAAATCGATTTTTTTTTATTGCATTTTTTGAAGTATAAGTATCCAGGCCCATACTTCTGTATGGGCCCGGAATAGATGACTCTATGTAAGTTTACAAAAAAAAATATTTTCTTCGTGTAAACTGAAATTGAAACTTGAAACGCGTTTTTCTCAAAATGGCATTTCTGAAGTCGGTGACCAAGATTACTCGAACACTAATGAACCGATCTTCTTGAAATTTTGCAGGCTTATTTAATACATAAAAATGTAGTCTTTAATCGTTCGATTTTTTTTTTCGAGAAAAATGGCCGTTTTATAGCAAAAAAACGGCCGTTTTTTTTTCGTTAAAATCGAACCATTAACTTTGACTGTCCGCCATTTTGTGAAAAATGAATATTTTTTAAAATCATTCGATTAAAGACTAGTTTATACTTATATTTGACTAAATCCATCCGCATTATTTTTTCAGATGATCCACTTCGCCGCAATGTTGGTCACCGCAAACCGTGTATATAAAAACATTATTTCATTGACGGCCATTTGCCACTAAACAATGTAATATTTTTCAATAAAAAAATTACTGAATGTTCTTCAAGATGTGTTCTTTAAGATGGTATATTGATCGATGAAAAAAGTTTTGTAGTTTTCTTTACAAAAAATTCATGGAAAAGGCCTTTTTTGCGCTACAAGTGGGGGTAACGTAACCCAAACAAGATTAGAATTGGATGACGAGAAGGCATTTTTCAACCGATCACAGGCGTCAAGCCAATCGTTTTTCTTCTTAGGGGATGTTTCTACTTTGTTGGGCTAAAAAAAATTGATTTTGCTGTAGCGGGAACGTATTGGAGAAGTGGAAGGTGTACTCTATAGTCCTGGCATAGCAAATTAGGTGTAAGTATGAAACTTTTCGTTTTATTCGCCCATTAACTTCAGTTTAACTTTAAACGCGTTTTTCTCGAAACGACGTTTTCCAAGTTTGCGAAAGTGCTCCTACACGGCTTGGATGAGCAATCGTTGTGAAAGTTGGCAGTCACGTGTACAACAAACGTTTTCAATACTTGGACTAGAATTATGAAAAAATATTCAAACGTTTTTATTTCATGAACTAAAAACTGCAAACATTTTTGGTAAAAAACTAAAATTCCTCTTCGATCACTCACTATTCGTTTATTTTCAATGTTTCTTCTCGATTCTAGTTCGACTTATACACTATACTGTACAAAGTAAAAATATGTTTGATCTTCTTGCTTCAGATCACCTGTTCAGGACTTACAAAGGACAGGTTAAAGGCCACTTAGTAAACATACCAAATTCCACCGTTCTATATTTAATATTTTTCGCATAAAAAATTAGCGAAAAATCATACATTTTTGGCTCAACAAAGTAAAAACCTTCCTTTATGTTTTTCACTAGTTAAAAACAAATAATGATGTCATTGTTCCTCGAAAAGTGAGAAAAAATATTCAAATTTTTTTAAATGTTTGAGACGATAAAAAAAAGATCGGTCAAGTCTTGGGCAATACTATCTATTGAAAAACAAACTCGTTTTTTTGTTGTTTCGGATCAGTCGGATGGCCAAAATGAAGTACACCATTGAGGCCTATATTCTGTTCGGTTTCTTTTGTTCGACGAAAAAGATGCAGGTCTGCTCCGAAGTTTTCGGGATGAATGCATGCCACGCAAGTAATTCATATATTTTCACACATTTTTGTCAATGTGTAGGATTCATTGGTAGTCTTCGATCGAATTCTTTTGTGCGTATTTGCCAGATTATCACTGACGCAATGTACAATGATAATACTCTGCTATGCTCCCTATCTACGAGCTTGTTGCAAGATTCAGAGACGCTACTTGTATATGTATTGTATGTATATGTAATGTATACGAGCGAGAATCGGCAGATTATTATCGGACTCGGATAACGGAAAGAAAGCAGGGACCACAATAGAATATGGATTTAGCACAAAACTTGTTTGGGAAAAGCATGATCAAAGATCGAAATCCGTAAGCTCGAGACACGAAAATAGTGTCAGCTCGGCCGTGGATATTTCCGGCATTCGATAAGACACTTATTTCCATCTCTGCATTTGCATGTTAGCCATTGCTTTTCCTCTCTCTCTCTCTCTCTCTCTCCCTCTCTCCTTTCTCTGTCGCTCTGAAATCGCTTGACGTTACACTGCGTCAAGCCATTTTGAAACAGCTATTGGAATGCCTTACTGTCCGATCAATGCCATAGTAGATAACAAAAATAGCGATAGGAATAAAACTAACAATCGGCTGCCCACTTAATCCCCGGTTAGACCGGATTAACCTGATGTCGTTATCAATCGTCTACACTTGCGTGCTTGAGCCAAGGAAATCCGTTTGGAGAAATAAAACACATAGAAATTATCGTCGCGGTGTTGTGTCGAGGCCTTGGATCAAAATTTGTAAAGTATCCAAAGGTTTTTTTTTTCTAAAATGATTAGCCATTTATGACTTTGATGTGGAGAAAAATATTTCGAGCAATGATAAAAATGATGGAATAAAAAAACAATGAGAAATTCGTCGCGTTTCAGCAGTGCAAACGAGGTTGGAGGTTTGTGGCTGGAGGCGGGACACCACTGCGACGGGTTTAAAAAAACGATTTTTTTTTTCATTTTCTCAAATATACATATTCAAGAATATGTGAAAAAATGTCAAGTTTAAATATTAAAAATTGACTAAGTTACAGACGATTTGACGAAAAGCAGACGGTGCAACGATTTAACTATGCTAAAACATTCTATAGCGTTTTTCTCGAAACGATTTTACTCAACCTGGCCGGAATCACAACTCTAGCAATAATTATCGGATTTTCAATTTAAAAAAAAACAAAAATTTCCGTAACCTCAGTAGCTATCGTTGTACGCAGTCGTTTTTTATTTAATATTTTTTACTACGATGATCATTGAGATCAAAATCAACTTTAGCAACATTATAATAAACTTGAACAACTAATTTGAGCAACAACAGAAAAAAAGTCCGCACACATTGAAACGGTATTTGGACGCTCTGCCAAAGTAGCCGCAAAAACTGTCAAAGTCACCCTTAGTGTCAATGTAACTCCGTTTTACGGTACCGTTTAAAATCAGGAAATAAAATAAATGCAAACGGCTTTCCGCCCCAAACACTTCGAAAATCCTCCTATTCGCACATCTCCCGACACGATAGACGCAGCCAAAATAATGTTGCTCGGTCAATGCGGAATCTTTTGTTGACACCGGCACTCTTATGCGCAACTGGTTACCGTTTTAGAGAAACATTACGAATCGCGCTACGCAGCTATCGCTGTCTCTTGATTCGGGCCAAGTTCCAAGCTCGCATTACCGTGCACCTGAAAAGGAAGAGGAGTACAATGGAAAATAGAACAAAGGATAGATGAATCATTGAAATCCGGCAAGGCCGAGCTAATCGAAAGGACAACTTTTTTTATAGAAAAGCCTCAACTAATTATCCATAAACTTTCGTTGAATCGCCGATAGCGTGGAACTTTGTTCAAGCAGTGGCGAACTTCTCGGGAGAGCTCGGAGTACAACTATATATGGGGAAAGGCGACTTTAAGGGGTCTTCTCACGTTAGACGCTATAAACGGCTATCTTCATGCATTTTTTGATAGGTTTATATTATAGATATTGATATAAAAGTTGTTACACTTAATAAATACACTTTCGAAAAACATTAACATTTTTTATTTATTTAAGTCACCATTTATAGACAAAAATGTTAGTTTAAAAAATTCCTAAATTGTGGGTCTGCGCGGTTGATAAAATCTCGAAGATGGATCATCCGAAAGAAAAAAATCAAACGGTTTGAGATTCAGTATGTTAATGGCTATAGCGCATATCATACGATTTTTTAGATATGCAGAAATAAAAAATTGGCGGACATTTTTCGAAAAAACAAAAAAACGTGTTTTTTCACCATTTTTGGCAAAAGTAAATATCAAAATTAAAAAAAATCTTGATATGCGATATAGCTATAGTTGTAAAGAATATGTGTTTAAAATTTCGTAAGGATCGGTTCAGTTGTTTCGAAGATTTTATCAACAAGCCGTCGAAAAACGTTGTTTCGAGAAAAAAGCGTTCAGTTTGTTTGGGTTACATAAATATGTAAAAAATGGTTTTTGTGTATTTCGAAATTGTTTTGATGTATTTCGAAATTGTTTTGATGTATTTCGAAATTGTTTTTATGTATTTCGAAATTGTATTTATTAAGTGCAACAACTTTTATATCAATATCTATAATATAAACCTATCAAAAAAATTAATGAAAATAGCCTTTTTGTGGCGTCTAAAGTGAGAAGACCCCTTAAAGACATTCGAGCTTAGGACCATCCTCGTCATTACTTATGCCTCAACGCCTTCACAATCACATTTACACAAAGATAAGCACATTCGTGTAAAAATCATTTCGAAAATCGTCTTGTCCGCAAAATTAACTATTCGTAAAAAAAAAACCTTACGGATCGTCATAGATATAACGGATTCCGAATGTCTGTTCCCTATATAGATATACATGTATATGCATCTACGTACGAGTCCGTATATACAGACGTAGCGGTCATGTAGTGAGCGATCCAAGTGTACAACGTTACGTCACTCCTACCATACGGCCAGCTCGAGACCCGAAGGTCAAGGCCGGCCTGAGGATTCAAGTGAGAAAGACTCTCGGAGAGTATGCCAGAGTGCAGAAGCCCGAGAGGATTTCTAATGTACTCGACTGTGGACAGTGAGCCAGTACGGAACCGTTCGATTCGACTAATTAGCGCGGTTAACCCCAAAGACGTGATATTTCGCCGAGAACGTACAACCCTATGCCAATGCCTGTGTCTTCACCGCTTCGGCGTTGTAAAAGCAAACAAAAGCCAAAACAAATTATAGTTTCGTATAATGGACCCTGGAAGACGGTGTATCCAAGGTGAATTTCAGGGATGACAAATGAGTCATGAAAAAGGGATCTGTGACGATGCCGTCTTGCTCAAATGCACGGACTTTGAAGAGCACGGAAAAAGATCGTCAAACCTGATGGCAAAGTAAAACGGATGTATCGAGTGACAAGCGAAAAGAAAGAGGGAGGTAAAAACGTTACTTTGTCAAATAGTTCTCTGAGATGGCTGACATTTCGCGAAGGGAACTTTGCACTCTGTCAAGAGAAGAACAAAGTGGGAATCCTCTTTTTCCCGAAATGTCAATGGTCTTGGAGAATAATATGCAATAAGAGATTTTTACCGACTGAGCGGCTTTAATCTGGCCTTAATGTAGCTTCATTAGAGGATATGATCCGATGATCGCGGTTCGGAAAACCGTTTTGTCGCCTCAACAATCAGTATACATACGAAATTCGAACTGCCGCCGTATTTCACTCCGCGGATGTAAATAAAATGTTTTTCGACCGAAGATAACGCGTATAGAAACTATCTCAACTGCAGATAATGTATATGGAAATGTATCTCAACTGCAGATAACATATGTGGAAATGTATCGAAACTGCAGATAACATATATGAAAATGTATTTCAACCCCAGCTAACATATGTGGAAACGAATTTCAACCCTGGATAACATATATGGAAATGTATCTCAACTCCAGATAACATATATGAAAATGTATCTCGACCGCAGATGACATAAACGAAAACGTACCTCAACCGCAGAAAACATATGTGGAAACGTACTTCAACCCTAGATAACGTTTGAGGAAATGTATCTCATCTCCAGATAACAGATAGCATAGCGAAGTATGTCTCAACCCCGAATAACATATACATATAAGTATCTCAACCCTAGATAACATCTATGAAAATGTATCTAGACCCCAGATAACATATATGAAAACTCACCTCAACCGCAGATAACGTATGAGAAAATGTATCTCAACCGCGGATAACATATACGGAAACGTATCTCAGCTCCAGATAACATATATAGAAACGTACTTCAACTCCAGATAACATATAAGTAAGTGTATCTTAACCGCAGATAAAATATATGGAAACGTAATTCAACCCTAGATGACGTATGAGACAATATATCTCAACCGCGGATAACATATACGGAAACGTATCTCGGCTCCAGATAACATATAAGAAAGTGTATCTCAACCCCAGACACCGTTTATGGAAACGTATCTCAACCCGAGATAACCCATTATAGTAAGAAATGATGGTCTCACGCCCGAATATCCCGTGTAAATCAATCCCTACAGAAATTTGTTGAGGAGTCCCCAGATCTCACCACATCCCTCTATAGGGATTTGATACAAACTCCGCACATAAGGAGTCCACATTGGAATCCAACTGGATTCCGCGCTGTTTCCCCATCGACGTCGTTTGAGAATTTTTATATGGAATTCTCAACCGGGATTTGTTTTATCTCCCAAAAAAAATTATCCTTCCATGACTCCGTGCAGAAATTTGTTTGCGGGTCCGAAAATGCACCCACATCTCTATAGGCATTTGTTAGGGACACCGCACATAGACATTATGTCAACGTGCAGTAACATAGATAACGCACTATAATTACAGTGGATTTTTAGTACTGGGATTTAAATCGCTTTTTAAGATATACCTTTTTAAGCGTTTCATACTTTCTTTTAAGGCGTTACCCCCACTGGTAGCGCAAAAAAAGGCCTGTTTCATGAATTTTTTTAAAGAAAACTACAAAACTTTTTTAATCGATCAATATACCATCTTAAAGAACACATCTTGAAGAACTTTCAGTAATTTTTTTATTGAAAAATATTACATTGTTTAGTGGCAAATGGCCGTCAATGAAATAATGTTTTTATATGCACGGTTTGCGGTGACCAACATTGCGGCGAAGTGGATCAGCTGAAAAAAAAATGCGGATGGATTTAGTCAAATATAAGTATAAACTAGTCTTTAATCGAAGGATTTTAAAAAATATTCATTTTTCACAAAATGGCGGACAGTCAAAGTGAATGGTTCGATTTTAACGAAAAAAAACGGCCGTTTTTTGGCTATAAAACGGCCATTTTTTTTTTCGAAAAAAAAAAAATCGGACGATTAAAGACTACATTTCCATGTATTAAATAAGCCTGCAAAATTTCAAGAAGATCGGTTCATTAGTGTTCGAGTAATCTTGGTCACCGACTTCAGAAATGCCATTTTGAGAAAAACGCGTTTAAAGTTTCAATTTCAGTTTACACGAAGAAAATATTTTTTTTTGTAAACTTACATAGAGTCATCTATTCCGGGCCCATACTGAAGTATGGGCCCGGATACTTATACTTCAAAAAATGCAATAACAAAATCGATTTTTTCAAAATCGCAAGTGGGGGTAACCCCTTAAATAAGATTTGGACTTTTATAAGATCCACTCATTTTGTATATCTATAAATTATGTTTAGAGAATTCAACATACAGAATCTGTTGGGATTTATCAAGAATCGTATCGGACTCTATTCCCTAATGTGGGAATGCTAAAGGATTCAAATTGGATTCGTACTTACATTGGATTGGGGAATCTCGGTTAGACCCCAATGTCCGAGGGTGACGTTTTAGTATCAGTGCCGGATTTATACGTTTCTTAAGTATAGGCCACTTGACTTTGTGCCGTCCCTCCTATCGTAATCACTCGTATTTACCTAGGCCTTTTTGGGTGCCTCCAAAATCAGCCGCCCCTAGGCAGCTGCTTATACGGCCCATTGGCAAATGCAGGACTACTCAGTATAGCTCCAATGCAATGTCCTATTGAACTCCCATCAGAAAGTTGGACCAAGTATGGAAATCCAATTGGATCCCCACGACAATTGCTGCGCGGGAAAAGGAAAGAAAAATGATCCAGTGCTACCACTCAAACCTGAGTCAGAGAGCCCAAATTCGGCATGCATTTTTCTCCTCTCAGCAATATGCTTGGGAGGGATAAGCGACGAAACATTTTTTTGGCACACCCCAGTGTCCTAAGTGTCTAGCCAGTTAGTTATATACATGTACATACATACCGCACACACGCAACCGTACGTACAACACTCAACTCACACAGACGAGGACTGAGAACAAGGAGTTTTGCAATCCTGGCAGAACATTTCGAGACGAGTGTCCATCCATGCGAGAAGGTGATAATGGTACACGCGCACTGAGCCTGCAATTTCGTTCGACGCGGGAAGAGTCATGGGAAAAGGCGTCAACGCGTCACAGTTTTACGGTCCCTTGTCGTACCCGTAGCACTACGCACGCACACACACGAACACACACACCCATAATAATCGTTCAAAGTGCGAACTGTGGCATGCGTGAGAGGACGGTGCTGCATTGGCCTGTATAAGAGGGACGTTGTGTACGCGCTGTTATACGAAGTTGAAGCGAGGTCCGGTGGCCCCCTCAGTACTTATCCCTCACACGAAAAGCATTCACGGTAGAACGATTAACTTATTTGGTGGAGTTGCAACTTTACGCGCGACGCTCATAATTTGCGCTCTCGGGAACCAATTGTAATAATTTGTTTGAGGCAATTATGGCGTTTTGGGGACAGTCATGTGTCTTTGTTGGAACAACGATCAGAACTTCTGACCCAATTGGGCGTGGGATCCGGAAAGTGCCTCGACGATGATGTTGATTGCTTACCGAAGTGCCGCTTCCATGCTATCATCATCGAGTCATCGTGGTCGAGGCTCCCTTTCATTGCAACCCGTTGCAAGCAGGTTCTCCGGTGTTTGAAATTCTGGAACTGGGTATGGAAATATGTTCTTGCCCTTTTCAGAATGATGTCGCTGGTCGTTCTAGGTTCGTGTTATATGAAACAGCTGTACATGTGTTTCGAAGATGGATGTGTAAGCTTTCGAATACAGTAGCTGTCATTTGTTTGCTACGTAGAGAACATTTCTTATTTGAGTGTTGAAAATGTCAGCATTTACCCAAACAGCATTTGCGGAAAGTTCTTCTTCATTGCTATATTGTCAAGAAAAGTGCTGTGGAAACCTATGGTATATTGGTTGCAATTTACGGTGATGATGCTCCATAGGATGGAACATGTAAAAACTGGTTTTAGCGATTTGAGGACAGAGATTTCGACGTGAGTGACAAAGAACGCGAAAGGGCGCCACAAAAATTCGAAGACAGAGAACTGCCCGATGTACATGATGAAGATCCAACTCAAACACTCGAGGATTTGTCTTCTGCGTTATGTGTAGGTAGGTCTTCAGTCGGCAAGCGTTTACATAAAATGGGAATGGTCCAACAAGTGGGAAAGTGGGTCCATATCAATTGAAAGAAAGCGAAATTACGCGAAGTATTGGGATGTTGAATAAGTTCTCGCTGTTTTGTTCGTAAAAACGAATGCTTCATTTCAAAAAGTAATTCCTAATGTTTTCAAACGTTTTCAAACTCCTAATGATTCTGCAAGTTCACCTAGGTTCAGCTAGATTCGACAGATCAAAATAATTATTTTTCACGCGTCTGAACCAATCTCTGCATGTTGTTTCCGATAAAAGGTGATCATGGTGTTGAAGTTTACATCGTTGGGATGCAACGAAATGAAATTCTTTTCGTACCGCCTAATTTATTTTCACGACATCAATGCTACAAAAATCGTGGAAACATTTTTGAACGTCCTTTTTAGGGATCCACAACCCTAGAAAAGGGTATAGATGTTTAAAAAATGACGAAATAGAAATATATAAAAGAATTTTCGTTGCATTCCAACATTGCAAACTTTAGCACCATGGGTGGTCGCCGTAAGTATCAACGAGAATTAATCATGCTTCAGCTGCGTCTTATTTTAAATAAGGTAGTGCAGTCAAATTCCCGGAAAATAGTCTTCTTTGGCACGAAATTTGACATGATTAACACTATGGAAAAAGAAAGTTGTTTACACTATGGTGAAATGACATACACAGAGTTTCAAGCTTGCTTATAGTACTTCTTCATAGATGCGTTACCATCTTAAACTACTTGCACGCTGTTCTGGTAACACCGTGTGTTGGAAAACAGCGAGAACTTATTCAACGTCCTAATATTTTCAGCTGTATTAGTCTTCGCTGCTGGGAAATTGAATTCAAAGAGCAAGGAACAAAGCTACATTGGAGAGTGGATGAAGAGAAGTGCCCAATCCGCCAAAGTAGCGAAGCACCAAGTGTGGCAAAAATAAATGGGATTCCAAAAGTTTCCAGACCTTTGGATTACATCCCCGGATCACTTGCTTCCATTATTTGTAATACCGATGCGGTTTTAGATGGCGCGACATTATTGGGTGGCGTGAAGACGTTAACATGAATGGGAGCACGGAATTTAGAGATGAAACAGCAACGAGAAGACCTTTGGACGACATTATTTTTTCCCTATTTTCAGTGGAAATACAATGTTAGTTGGCTTCCACGGTTGCCTTCTTCACGAGTGGCAAAATACACCAATGACTCGAGCAGTGGCCCTTGCGCTGCTGCAGCATGTTGCAATTGAGGAGGCACCTTTAGGAGATACAGCAATGTGACTATTCCAGAAGGTTGATAACACCCTGGGAATGCAGTGAACCGTTGCGTGCAATGATCATCGTGGCCACATGGAGTTTCACGGAAGAGTTTGAAGAAAAATTCATGCCAAATGTGAGTTTCCTAACGCAAGTCTAACAAAGAACATCACTTCAGTGTCCGCCTTCGATTTTGTTGAAACTCATGTATGTGGTAGACGATTCGAAACTATTAGGTGCGTATTTTCATTTATCGGCGGAAAGAGGATTTTAAGGGGGAGATCCCTTTACAGCGTAAAAAAGAGCTTGCAGCCGAAAATGAACTCCACAAGGAAGCTGAGGGACTACTTTATGGCCCCGGAAACGCAGATTTATCGATCGGTCATTCAGTCGCGAAATTTTTGAGTTCAGAAACTTTCAACGCGTTTTCCTAAAAACCACTTTTTCGTCAACGTCGTGAACGATAACTCAAAAACTATCTGACCGATTATTTCGAAATTTTGCACACTTTCAGATAACATAAATACCGTCTATGGGAACCTAAAGTACACTTGAAAATTATTTTTGAAAACGACATATCTATTAACAAATCCTATAGTGAGAATCTTCACTTTTCTTTGGATTTTTTAGGTTTACATTGAGCGTGTGGATCTTAGAAGTCTAAAACTTCATGGGCTTTGATGTTTCAGATCATTGCACCAAACGCTAGTTTGTACGCCGTGGATCGACTTAGCCGAAAACCGTCTCTGAAGCAAGAGTCGTACAGCCGCCATTTTTTAATAGTAAGCAAAATTAGAAAATTGAAAGATGTAATAAAATGGAAATAAAATTTTAATTATGTAGAATAAATGGGTTCAACACAAAATAATCTTGAAAATCCGCTTATTGTCGGCTGTCTTTTGCGCGCCCCCCCCCCCCCCCCCCCCCCCACAAAGAATGGAACCATCCCTTAGAGTCAAGCACGACAAGCGGTGATTTTGCACTTTCATCAGCCAGCAGTCCACCGACTTCATTGAAACTGAAATGAAAATTCTCCTAACACAAAGCTATCAGAAATCCACTATGGGTACATTGAAAAAACCAAAAATTCAAGGACGAACCACCCTTTCATTTTCCTTTCTCTCACCGCACATCTAAATAAGGGCGCGTTAAATCAAACAAAGCGGGTATCACTGTGAAGGGGTACCAGGTGTGTAAGTATGAAACCGGAATTTGCCCATAGGTGGCGCTAGATGTCGATGCAGTTACCGACACATCACGTCAGCGGTGTCTTGTTATTGTATTGATATCCGACAAAGATTTCCAACTCACAATAACACGAGTTTCATTCAGTAGCATTAGTTTATTAGAGATAAACATGTCGAGTTTTGTGCCAACAAATTACGATTTGCGGACAGCACTACTTTTCTGTTTTCATCTGAAGAAAACCGCAGCCGAATCGCATCGAATGCTTGTGGAGGCGTTTGGTGAGCATGCTTTCGGTAAAACACAGTGTTTCGAGTGGTTCGAACGGTTCAAAAGTGGCGATTTTGACGTGAGGAACGAAGAACGTGGAAGACCACTGAAAAAGTTTGAAGACGCTGACCTGCAAGCCTTGTTGGACGAAGACGACGCTCAAACACAACAACAACTGGCGGATCAGTTAAAGGTGACCCGAGAAGCCATCTCCCTTCGGTTGAAAGCCATGGGAAAGATACAAAAGGTGGGGAAATGGGTTCCACATGAACTCAACGAAAGACAGCAGGAAAACCGCAAAACATCATGCGAAATGCTGCTCGCCAGGTTCAAAAGAAAGTCATTTCTCCATCGAATTGTGACTGGCGATGAAAAGTGGATATATTTCGAGAATCCTAAGCGCAAAAAGTCATGGGTTACTCCGGGTGAACCATCAACATCGACGGCAAGACCAAACCGCTACGGACGAAAGACAATGCTGTGTGTTTGGTGGGATCAGAAGGGCGTAATCTACTACGAGCTGCTGAAACCTGGGGAAACTGTCAATACTCAACGCTACCGACAACAAATGACCGATTTGGATCGAGTTTTGCGTGAAAAACGACCAGAATACCAACAAAGACAACACAAGGTGATTTTGCTGCATGACAATGCACCAGCACACAAAGCAAAACAGGTCCAGGAAACGATAGAGTCCTTCCGTTGGGAGATTCTTCAGCACGCGCCTTACTCACCGGACCTTGCCCCATCCGATTACTACTTGTTTGCATCGATGGGACACGCACTTGCTGAGCAGCGCTTTACTTCTTACGAAGATGTACGAAAATGGCTCGATGACTGGTTTGCCTCAAAAGAACAACAGTTCTTTTGGCGCGGAATCCATAAATTGCCAGAAAGATGGGAAAAATGTATAGATAGCGACGGACAATACTTTGAATAAGTTACTTTGTATCATGTCATTACAATAAACGTGTTGTTTCTGTACAAAAATTCCGGTTTCATACTTACACACCTGGTAATAAACTTAAAGTCTACGTATCTGTACATTTTTGTCATAACAAGCTTAAGAGGGTGCACCACCCCTTTCTAGAAGTTCCTCGTCGCAGACTGCGCCACCCCAATGCTCTCATAAAAAAAAATATTAAAAACCTCTTTTTTTGGACCCCGAGCTTATGCAGATCCGCTGAGAAAATCTAGCCCGGAACAACCCGACTTAATATGCTCAAGAACTGGAACAACCTCGTAACAATGCAGGGTCTAGTCGCGGGACACCGGAATCGTACTTGGAGCACGTCCGCTGGTATTGTCGAGACAAATCATCCCACCCCCCCCCCCCCCAACATTTGACGTGCCAGTACACCCGAGAGCGGCTAATATGCCCGGGACAGTTGCCGTATTCGCTGATAAAAGTACATTTCTTCCGTCGCGCACATTCGCAGAAATGCGAATCCTCCGGGGGCTCTCGTCGCACTGCGAATAAGGGAGAGACGGGAAACGAGACCGATGACACGAATTGCGTCACGGAGACACTTCTGCTCTTGCTATATGGCGTAATAAAACGAGGTTCGAGGGCGCCTATGCACATCACGTATATCGACCACCGACAATTCTGTACTCTTCGCAAAATTCCATCGTCTATACGCGAAGACATATATACACACATATATTCTCTCTCTCTCTCTCTCTCTCTCTCTCTCTCTCTCTCTCTCTCTCTCTTTCCCCCCCCCTCCCTCCATCCCTCTCTCTCCATCCCCCTTCCTCTCTAACGAGGTTACGTATGATGAAACGCGGATATCGAGAGGATCTCGTCTGCCCCCCCCCCTCGCAGCGAGGATTCGTTTCACGAACGTACGACGATAGGTCCTCCGCGCACAGTGAAGGACGAGCAAGGATTTTTTTCTTCCTCGGGTTCCCCGCTCTCGAGTCATGCACACTCTCTAGCCGGGCATTTGAAATGGGATGAAAAAAATGCATAATGGGATTTTCGAAGCTCTTGAGAGTTACGCGGCGAAATGTATTTGGAATAACCGAGAGAAAGAGAGGGAATAAAAGATAAGGCCGATGGTCAACGTACTCGATTATTTCATCCCTTGTATAGGGTGCCTCAAAATGGTTTGACATTTTAATTTATTAATAAAACGTATTATTTATTTGAAAAGTACGAACGTTTTTGTTTTACTATATGGTACAAACATGGAGGTTATGTGTGGAACACAATATCCGATAAATGACCGCCTTGTCCCTGTTTGTGAACGTTCACGATTTTGACGAAATTTTCCATAACATTTTGGCACAATTGCGGACTAATTTCATTAATGGTGCGTCCAATTGCTTCCTTGAGCTCCGGAATGGTCTGTGGATCATTGGTATATACTTTTCCTTGCAGAAAAGCCCGAAGAAAGAAGTCCATTGGCGTCAAATCGCACGATCTTGGTGGGAAATTCAACGCGGCGCGAGACAACACGACCATGAAATTTCGTCTGGAATAACTATGCAGTAACAATGCAGTGAATAACAATTTCTATGCGTTGCTCGATCGTGCTCCATGACTAAACCTCAATACTTCCTGATGCCAGTTGTCTAATATGAGTACTCTACGTTCGTCACAAAAAAAAATCGCGATTCTCCCGAAATGATCATTTTGCAGGACAACGGAATTCAAAACAAATATTTCATTTGTTTATTTTAAAATGGCATTTGACTTCAGTCCCGATCGATATAATATAGTTTCCTATGGATCACACCGATTCTTCAGTTTTGTGAGATTTATCATGATGGACAGAAATAGCAGGGCCAGAGGAATGATTCAAACATTACCCTATCAAGTTTTTCGTTGTCAATTAATATATTCTCCTTTTTCTTTGAATATCGATCTCACTCTTTTCGTTTCTACTTCTCTCTTCCTACAGGATCCTGTTTAAGCCTTTCGTATCTCCCATTTTCGGCTTCTCTTTTTCTACGCAGCCTTTCTTCTTTCGTTGGCGTGGCGATAATCTGACAAGGAAACGTTGCGAGGTCGATCTCTCCGAATTCGATGAAATTTGACATGCTTGTAGAATCGGTAAAAATAGGCGACCCGTATTTTTTTATATCTGCGTATCCCGATTTTTAAGAGGTGAAACGCACCCTTGAAAATAGCGGTGTTTTTCGTGAATAACGTTATCGTTCTCGTCTCCAACCCAGGTTGGAAATTAAAAGGCTGACGATGGAAACAAGCTTGTGCGAGCCTTGTTTCACCGAGCCTGAGTGAGACAGACCTGGCCCAGGTTTCATTGCATCGTTTGGAGCAGCCTGGAACCAAGACTGGCTGCTTAGCCTAAACTCAGGGTTATTTCAAGCTTTATTCAGCCGATGAATTTTGAGGCTGAAAAATCAAGGCTCGATGCAGACTTGTTTCAGGTTGTGATAAAATAAAATAAGTTTAAAATAATATTTTTTCTGTACTTGTATGAAAAAAAAATTTAGCAATAAATTTGTCGGGTGCGAAGGCACGAAAAACGAAAGCGAAGGAGGCAGCTCAGAACATTTAAACATATGCTCTTATCGATATTTATGAGGTACACAAAAAAGTATATACGAAAATAAAAGTACGCAATAAAATAAAGTATTGTTTTTTAAAATATTTTTTATATATATTTTGTAACAAATAATATAACAAATAATACATATATATAACAAATCAAATGAATTCTTTACAAATTTATTAAATTTACCCCAATGTAGAATATAGAAAACTAAAAACAGGCCTCATATAGCCTCAGGAAGAGTTTGGGAAAAGCCTGGTCATAAATGCTCGTGAAGGCTTCATTAAGGCTAGTTTTGAGCCTTGTTGTTTCGTCGTTTCAGGCTTAGTACAGGCTTTTCTACCAGCCTTTGGTCAAGCCTGTGTGCAAGAGCCTGAAACCGCGTTATCATTCAGAGGTTCAGCGAGGCCTGAAATCAGGCTGGTGCTCAGCCTGAATTAAAAAATGTGAGCCTTGTTTCAGAGCTTGGCGAGCCCTTTTTTCATCGTCAATTCCTACCTGGGAATGAGTACACGAAAAAATAAACATTGTTGCAATTTGCATTTTTTCATATCTCTTACCATTAAAACGTCATATGGAGTCTCATATGACGTTGAAGTTTAAATCGTTTGAATGCATCGATTTTTCAATTTATTTTTCACTCCTTTATTAGTATGCTGATCCAAAGCCTTCTTTTTTTCTCAATTTAAGGTCGTGAAGCGCCAATAAAAATAGATTAAAAAATCTAAGTGACTTTCACAGCCAAAAAAAAATTGTACAATTAAAGAAAATCGACTTTCGTTGGGTTCCAACGATGCAAACTTCAACATCATGACTACATGCACGATCATTTTGGGAGAATTACCCATATAAAGAATACCCCGACTTTATTGTCCCCGAGAAAGACAGTGTTGCAGGTCAAATTCTTCTCGAGGTCCTCGAAGGGCTCCCGCCCGCAACTTGTATACGATGAAATTCGGGAATATCCGAAATTTGAAAGTTGCCCAACGCACGGTAAATTAAAAGCGTGCTATATAGTTACGACCCATTCGAGCGATAAATGGAATATTTCAGCCACCAAAACGAAAACCGAAAGGTGCCCGTTTACTACCCTTGTAAAACCCGTTGATACTGTTCAACTCCCCAACAACTCGTATTGAGTGCGGCAGAATCGCAGGCCGTTTCAGACACGAGTATACCTATACGAGCTGGCATGGTGTTGTAGCAATCCTCGAGACCTGCTAAGCCGGTATGGGTACGCGTTTTATGCCAGCCAGCTATGTAGCGTTAACCTCAGGATTTTTCGTTTCCAAAATGTTGTCTTCAAAACTGGAACAGGCGGGATTTCTGTGGCTTATTATTCATCTATGTTTTTCCTGCGTGATCCTTCCCGTCTCGCTCTACGAGATATGCTCGTGTCCCCAGGTAGGAAATTAAAAGGCTGACGATGGAAACAAGCTTGTGCGAGCCTTGTTTCACCGAGCCTGAGTAAGACAGACCTGGCCCAGGTTTTATTGCATCGTTTGGAGCAGCCTGGAACCAAGACTGGCTGCTTAGCCTAAACTCAGGGTTATTTCAAGCTTCATTCAGCCGGTGAATTTTGAGGCTGAAAAATCAAGGCTGGATGCAGGCTTGTTTCAGTTTGTGATAAAATAAAATAAGTTTAAAATAATATTTTTTCTGTACTTTTATGAAAAAAAAATTTAGCAATAAATTTGTCGGGTGCGAAGGCACGAAAAACGAAAGCGAAGGAGGCAGCTCAGAACATTTAAACATATGCTCTTATCGATATTTATGAGGTACACAAAAAAGTGTATACGAAAATAAAAGTACGCAATAAAATAAAGTATTGTTTTTTAAAATATTTTTTATATATATTTTGTAACAAATAATATAACAAATAATAAATATATATAACAAATCAAATGAATTCTTTACAAATTTATTAAATTTACCCCAATGTAGAATATAGAAAACTAAAAACAGGCCTCATATAGCCTCGGGAAGAGTTTGGGAAAAGCCTGGTCATAAATGCTCGTGAAGGCTTCATTAAGGCTCATTTTGAGCCTTGTTGTTTCGTCGTTTCAGGCTTAGTACAGGCTTTTTTACCAGCCTTTGGACAAGCCTGTGTGCAAGAGCCTGAAACCGCGTTATCATTCAGAGGTTCAGCTAGGCCTGAAATCAAGCTGGTGCTCAGCCTGAATTAAAAAATGTGAGCCTTGTTTCAGAGCTTGGCGAGCCCTTTTTTCATCGTCAATTCCTACCTGGGTCGCAGGTTCAGAGCGGGGTGTTCTCGTTTTAGTCCAGTCGCAATAGACATGAGACCTATTCAAATACACAAGAGCAGCGCAAATTTTTTTGCAGGTTTTTTGGACCTACAGGAACGTACCCTCAAGTTTTCGTAAAAATAGCAGTTGTTTTTGAGCAATTAAAAATTCTTAAAAATTAAAAAGTCGATTATTTCTAGTTATCTTCGTTGGACTGCGTTTTATCGAAAAATGCTTCCTACAAAAGTTGTGCGTCACAATGTCCTCTATAAAATAGGTCCAATGCAAAAATGACCTCACATTGTCAGTTAAGCAGTTAATTGCAATTGAAAAAAATATTTCTCATTTTGCTTTTTGCATCCGTCATCGGTCATTCAACGACGTGTCATTCCAAAAGTCATCCATCATCTAGGGAAAACCCTGCCCAAGAGATACGTGCACGATTTGTTGATCGACGTTATATGGTTAAGCAAAAATCTCCGATCTACGAAAATCCGGAGTTTTTAAATTTCCATCTCCGAGGAAGGCTCACAGAGTTAAAAAAATCAGCAGCTTCGTTTCATGTACATTCCCGACGAAAAAAATTAGAATTATTGGTTTAAAAAACACCGTTTTTCGACGATTTAAAATTGTTGCTTATGAACAAATAGAAATAACTCCTTAATTTATGTCGATATTTGAAATATTCTTCAAGATTCTGATGAGTTTTTGTGAGATAATCATAAAAAAAAAGTTGCAATATCTTGATTACAATCCGAGGAATCGACGTTTATACGTTTTTGCAATTGACCAATGTTGTAACCGAGATTTTGGCAAAATTCAAATTCGTGAGCCTTCTCTACACTTTTGGACACGAGATTCAATACCAAAACGTCTTTGATTAGAAGTCGGTCCAAATTTCGGCTATTCCGACTGAACTATTAAGGCGTTACGATATACCAGAATTTTCAAAAAAAATTACTTCAATTATTCCCTGTAGTTCTGACATAAGTAGTTTTTAGTTTTATTTTAAAGTCGCATTTTTGGGATACTACGTTTCAAAAATATTCTCTCAAGATTTCATGTTGATCCGTTCGAAATTGAGGGAATTTTTCTCTCAAAATGAGTTTTTCGAGATCGGTGACCACGATATCTAAAAACCACTGCATCGATCAACTTCAAGTTTTACAAGCTTCTTTCACATGTAAAAAGCGGTGCTTGAACGAAAGATTTGTTTTCGATGCATAGTTTTTTTATCAACGAAAGTAGAGCGTTTTGTTCATAGAAAATCCATACTTGAACTTTGGACGGCGGCCATTTTCTAAAAAATCAATATTTTATTCAATCCTTCGTTTAAAAATTAGATAATTTCATGCAATGCCTAAATGTGATTGATTTTTTTATTGCGGATGATTTTACGAAAGATACTCAAAACCATACTCTTGAATGTAAACAAAATTCCAAACCTGCACACATTTTTCTAGAAAAAATTCATGAAAATTCGTCATTATTTCGGCCACGAGCCAGGTGTGATCCGCTAATTATTCGTAGTTTTTCACCGTTAAGACCCTCACGTTCAAAGGTCTATCGCGACATTGTTTAAAACTTTTAAACTGCTCTGATTGTTAAGGGTTTATTACGAAATTCGATACACAACTTCATTAATGTACATGCATATAAATGTCCAAACGATTTTATAATCATCTTGCTTATTCCTTCAAAATTAATTTTTTTAATAACCATGAGTCGTCACCGTAGCTCCTCAAGAGGACTGTGGAAGGAACGGAACGAGGCTAGAACAGCAAAGTGCGAATGGGGAGTGATAGGAAAGGGTTTAATTGGGAAGGGTAATGCGTAAAAACCCGCAAGGCTATACGTTGGAACTTAGGAAACACACACACACACAGATATATATATATATATATATATATATATATTGACCCACACAAACAAAAACGTTCCCATATACATGCACTGCCTTCACCAGGCAGGATAAACTTTCCAACGAGTCGGATAGTCTAACCGGGTATTTTATAGCCTGTTGGCCCTATTTCTCTCCCTCGTCGCTTTTTCGACCCCCGCGTCCATGGCCCAAAAACTTCCTGGACGATTTTACTACGCGCTCGTCGCACCGGCGGTGGGGGGGGGCTTTCTTGGTGCGTTGCCTCGACGCCAAGCGAAGAAGCGAGCCGAGCTATCCAACATATATATACATGTGTACACACACACACACACAGACACACGCACACGCGCGCACACACACACACACACTAATTGGAACAAGAGTCCACAGATATACATCGCCTGCGGTAGAAAGAAAAGGGCCAAACTGACATGCTACAGCCCATTCGGTCATGTGTGGATTAGGTCCTTTTGTTAGTCACGAGTGGATATATTTGTATGAGTAAGTATACGCAGGTACCTGCGAGAGGTGGCGGGACTCGCAGGATTCGAGTGCGCGTTTGTGTCTGCGGAACGAGAAAGAGAAGAAAGAGGGAGTGCGAGAGAGAGAGAGAGAGAGAGAGAGAGAGAGAGAGAGAGAGAGAGAGAGAGAGAGAGAGCAGCCCGAGACGGTCGTGCCGGCGCACATCAGCAGAAATTCGGAGCTAGGAGAATAAGAAGTTGAACCTTAGGGTGGGTTCTTCGCAAGGCGATTCCGAAGACTTCACCGCGGCCTGTGCCGGGCGATGCACATACACTCGACGGCTCTCGAAAGCGAAGAAAACGCTGAGAACGAGAAAGAAGGGAACTCTTTCTTTCACTCGCTGTCCTTCCGTCTCTCTTTCTTCATCGCGATGAAGGGAGCCTGGGGTAGTTGCTCACCCTTTCTCCCTCCCTCTCACACACACTCACACTCACCCCCCCCCCCTCTCTCTCCCTCTCTCTTTCTGTCTCTCTCTCACTGCTGTCCCTTCCATATCGATTGCTGACAGGCGGAAGGGCCCGTTTGCGCTTGATTTAACGTGTAAAGTAATGTGAATTACGCCCTTACTTTTGTCAAAGGTCGACATAGAAGTAAGCTCCGCTTCATCTTCTTATTCTTCTGCTTCTTCGTCGTTCCTTTGTGCCAAGAAGAACCGGTTCCTCCAATCCTCGTAGGGCTACGCCGAAAATTCCACCAATCCCCGTAGCAACTTGTCCACGTCCTCACGTCTGTGGGCCTCCTTTTGATTTTTCGCGTGAGTTCTCTCTCTCTCTCTCTCTCTCTCTCTCTCTCTCTCTCTCTCTCTCTCTCTCTCTCTCTCTCTCTCTCTCTCTCTCTCTCTCTCTCTCTCTCTCTCTCTCTCTCTCTCTCTCTCTCTCTCTCTCTCTCTCTCTCTCTCTCCCCCCCTCCTATCTCTCTATTTGTATCTCCCTCTATGTATACACACACACTCGTAGTGTTCGCTCTTATATTCCTGTTTCTTTTTCTCTTTTCTCAGTGCCCCATACTTTCTGACGTCCACGGTCAGTGATTTATTTATTTACGCCAGGGCCAAAGTTAATGACATTTTTAAGCGTTCCATTCCCGTTTCAGCCGCTCATACGCTCTCGCTAACATCGACGAGACAAAACGAGGATCCTGAGATACGCGATAGGCCTGGAACGAGCGTAGATAACTAGCATCATTTGGGACTGCGGTGAGCGAAAATTGTGTATGTGTAATTAACGCGCTGCCGGATTTTTTTTATATCTATTTTTTATTTTCCTTGGGGCGATGATCTAACAGTAAGTGATAAGCGCAGTCGAAACGTTTTTTAAAGGCTCCTCAAGCTCCCGAAGAAGTTACTTCAATAGCGCGCTATAATCGAGTACTGTCTGTCAGAGAGTCCGTATATCGAAAAGTAGGAAATTGCGGACGCGTGAATAGGGCGTTCTCAATCGGGGAAACAGGACCATTATTTGACAACTTCAACGACGAAACAGCGACTATGTTATTCTGCTGTCATATGGAAGAAGGCGGCATTTACGAGAAAAAAATCGAAAATACGTTTTCGATACCGTTCGCATCAGTACAAAATTGGTAATTCTTTAGATAAGGGACTTTTCCGAAAAATATTATCCGATTTCTCCGATAAAATATAATTTGTTGGGTTTATTTGTTTGGGTTTGTTTGTTTAAGTTGAGATGTTGGAAGGCGTCGAAATGTTTAAAAACCCAAACAAACCCAAACAAATCCAATATAGGCATCGAAATGTTCAAATGTGCCCTATTATTTCACGTGTTTTCGCGAACATTAAAACCCCATAACTTTTTATGGGGGCTGAATTTCAGCTTCCCCCGACTGAATATCATCATTTATAACCCAACAAATGAGAAAATGGCAAAATATAATTTTGGGCTTCTTTATCGGAAAAGTAACTTATCTAAAGAATAACCACAAAATTTCCCATCGTTCTGTATAGTAAAACGCATTTTCGATTTTTTTGTAGATGCCGCCTTCTTCCATATGACGGCAGTATTGGACTAGGGAGTACGGTTAGATGCGTGTTAACCCTAGGACCCTACATATGGGTACCGCAAACCCCACATTATTAGCGAGAAAGGCTAACATCATTTTTCTTGCTTTGTTCAATCGCATTTTTCACGATGATAAATTTATATTAGGTTTTTCTCGCAAAGCCTATTCCATTCGTCAGTTCTCGAGCGTTCGATTTGAGATAAAACAAATCTCTCTACGACAAACAGTTCGTTAGCAGCGTTGACTTGAAGTGCTGGGGTGTGCATAGCCCCAGTGTAGGTTATTTGTTTCGTACAGATGGTGTAGGGTCCTAGGGTTGAGGTAATTTTACAATTAACTGATATTTTACAATTAACGAATATTTAACAATTAACTGATTTTCGTCTATAATCAAGTAAAAATACATCCCAGTATACTGGTGTATTTTATTTCCCAGTGTACTAAAATTTATTTCCCAGTGTACTAAAATTTATTTCAGAATACTGAAATTTATTTCAGGCCAAGTTACCGAACTTTCAACGAAAACTTACGACCCTAAAAATCGTCTCATTTATACGGCGCTTTATGGAGATGATACACTGGCCACATTCACATCTAATAATTCATACACTGAGTAACTCTAGATGCCTGATATAAACTGCTCACGCGTGTAAAAAAATCTAAAGATTCCGTAACGATTATAAAAAGAGGGGATCACCGAATATTTAAGGAAAATATTGATGGTAAAACTTATAAAAACGTGACTAGCAGACGAATTTTTGTAGCCGCCACTTTTCAGAGAAAATGTAGAAAAGTCCAAATACACTAAATTTGCGCGAATTTTTTTATTCCAGTGTATCGTTGGGTATAACAATTGATTGTGACTTATTTTTATTAAGCGCCACTGTAATTTACCAATGATTGTAAATCATTGTGATAATCGCTGTAATTCACCAATGATTGTAAATCATTGTAAATGAAAGTGTACTCTATGTTCCTGGCATAGCAGATTAGGTGTAGGTATGAAACTTTTCATTTTATCCGCACATAAACTTCAGTTTAACTTCAAAGCCATTTTTCTCGAAATCACGTTTCCCAAGTTTGCGGAAGTGCTCCTACACGCCCTGGATGAGCCATTGTCATGAAATTTGGCAAGCGCATGTGCAACAAACGTCTTCATTAGTTGAACTAAAATTGTCCAGATATATTCAAACTTTTTTATTTTGTGAACAAAAAACTGCAAAAATGTTTGGTAAAAAACTAAACGTCCCCTTCGATTGCTCACCATATGTTTATTTTTCAATTCTTCTTGATTCCAGTTCGCCTTATACACAATATTGTTCAAAGTAAAATTACGTTTGATTTTTTTTTTTCACATCACCTCCCAGTACCATGTTTTGTCAAACTTAAAAAATCATTATCATGTTCAACGAAGACCGCTTAGTGAACATACCAAATTTCTTATGGCGTTGAAGTTTGCCTCGTTGGAATGCAACGAAAATTCTGCTCAATTTCGTATTTCCATTACAGTCCAAAATAATATTTTGCAAATTTGATATAGCTCGCCAAATTGGAATCCTAATAAATGTTTGCGCGATTTTCGTAGCTCAGGGAAATTTGTAAAATGGAAAGAAAATCATTTTCGTTGCAATGATGAAAAGTTCGTCATGAACGAATTTTCGTTGCGTTCCAACGATGCAAACTTCGACATCATGACATGACTTTGGTGCAGTTGTAATTTTGTCGGATTGTTTTACCATCGGCGTTTGTTGAATTTTTTCGTGAATTATTTTTTCTCTCTCCCTCTCTATCTGACATTCTCTCTCTTTCTCACTGTAGGGAGTGATATAGACGTTTATTCACTTGTTTAATGCGTTACTCCATTGTCATCGCCTTGCACTCAGAATCGTAACCGGCGACTGGGCAAACTTTTTTTTTCTTTCGAGCAACTTGTCTTTATTTATGAAGTCCCTTCGAGAGCTCGCGGTTCGAATTCTAGATTCAATGCAACCTGAAGCTTCTGAGAAACGACGTCAACCATCACAATCCATACACGCACGCGCTGTTACACTCGCGAGCCATTGCCACTGTGTATAGCAGTGACGTTCGCGCATCCCGAGACTTTAAAACCGAGCTCAAGATATATATATATATATATATATATATATATATATATATATATATATATATATCCATATACAGGGTGGCCAATTTATTTTGGGAAAGTTTGAATAACTCAAGAAAAACGAAGTAAAGCCAAAAATCCCAAGACACTTATCGAGTAGATTCAAACAAGGAGTAAAATTGCAAGATACTTTTTTTTTTAATTTAGTTCACGTTTTCAAGATGGTTTCACGGTCAACTTAACAAAAAATGGAAACCTGTATTTTTTTTCTAGCGCCACCTTATTTTACGTAAACAAAAACAGATAACTTTTGTCCGAATTATTTTTTTCACAAAAGTTTCCAAATTTTCCTAAATCACGAAATATCGTTCGGAACGATGGCCTTCCACTTCCAAACATGAAATTGGAGTTTGCATCGTTGGAATGCAACGAGAATGTGTTTTTTTTTCAATTGCTTGAATTCCTTTTGGCAAATAATCGATACGAAATTCGTACAATTTTTTTTAAATCGCTCATTTAGGGATCTGGAATGTAAATAGGAAAAAAGGGCATTTCGTAAAATAATCAAAATAGGGCAATAAAAATGTGAAGAAGAAATTTCCTTGCAACGATGCAAACTTCGAGATCGTAATGAATACGGCGAATAAATAATTGATAACCCAAAAAGACAGCCTTTCCGGGGATACTGAGACAAAATATTGTATAACAGTTTCCATCATGGTCCTCATCGAATCGTGACAAAAGTAGCCTACATCGTTGTATACAAGATTGCTTCGTGTTTGATTAAAAATAAAAGATTAAAAAACGTCCGATAATAATGACCAAATAAACAAATTTTCGCGACAAAAATAAACTGTTTTTACGTAGAATAAGGTCTCGCTATAAACAATATAGATTCCCTTTTTTAGCCATTGAAAATGCCTTTAAGACTGTACCTGTTTGTTGAGGTAGGCTGGGTATAGGGGTCTGAGTTTGCTGGTGTCGCACGAAACTAACGCTACCCCCACTCCACTGAGACTGTGTTGTAGTAGAGTGGGGGTAGCTGCGACATGCTAAACGCCTGTTTTTTACTGCCACCTTTTTTGAACACCTGTTTTTTACTGCCCGAATAATCCGATTAAATTTTCGATGCCATGAAATAGTCGCACTATGTGTAATATCTGTAAATTTTTTTCCATTTGACCTTGAAATCACCTTGAAACCGTAGGATTTTTCCATGATCGGTTGAAAAATGCTTTTTCCCCACCCAATACTAATCTTATTGTTAATTTAAAAATTGTATTGAAACTTATATTACAAACATTATACAACATTTATAACCCAAACAAACCCAAATAAAACCCAATTATATACCTCAATGTATCAATATTTTTTTTTTAAATAATAAAGTTCAACTCATGTTCTTTACTGTTTTTTTTAAATTATATTTACAGTTTGTGTAATATCATGACGTCGAAGTTAAAAAAATTGTATTACCGAATGGCAATATTACTAAAATTATATTACTAAATTTTAACGTAAACAAACGCAAACAAATGTTTTACAAAAATGTTATAACAATTATTATACAAGCAAACCTCAAAACAAACCCGAAACGAACCCAAACAAATCCAATTATATACCTAGACGTGATCAATAAATTTAAAAAAACAATAAAAACTAACTCATATTATTTAGATCTACCTGTTTTTTACTGCCCGAAAAGTCCGATTAAATTTTCAATGCCATGAAACAGTCGCACTATGTGTAATATATGTACATTTTTTTTTCATTTGACCTTGAAATCACCTTACAACCTTAGAATTTTTCCATGTGCCTCGCTGTTCTTGAGTTATTTCGTTGTCTCAAGACAAATGTGACACCCTGTGTGTATGCACGAGTATAAACTCGAACAAGGACGAACGGACCGGAAAATAAAAGCCACAAAATTTGTTACCCTCGGATCCCGTAATGGATGAAAGTTCGCGGTAAATCGGTATTTGGTACCGCAAAATGACGCAGTCTCGTACAAAATTGGACGACGCGCAAAAGTTCCCTGCGGTGTCGGACTTGAAGCCCGAGTAAGTTACGTCAGTGGGCGCTTCTCGTACGCGTGGTAACTTTTCGACTGGCTTTTTCTAACCTAAAAATATCCTTGCTGGAACTTGTAACTTGCGGTGGCTCCGGGATTTTTGTAATTGTCAAGAGAATGCGGCGATTTGGCCCGCAGGTGGGATTGCCTTGCGAGTAATCCGATCGATCGGTGGAACGGGGAAACGACGATCTCATCGTGATAAAATACCGATGTGCTGTGGTCTTAGGAAAATCAGCCGATCGATCGTTTCGGTGAGAAAAATAGAAGCGAACAACTATGAAAATGAAATGAGACATATAGGGCACACGAAAATTAAGGAAATTGGCTGAGCCGATAAAGACTTATTTTAAAAAAAGAAGCGTAACACCCGCCTTTGTGCCAAGATGAATGGTGTTGAAGTTTGCATCGTTGGGATGCAACGAAAGTACTCCTTGCTTTTTTTTCTTCAAATTTCTTTGTTCTTATTATTAAGGGGTTGCCCCTACTTGCGATTTTGAAAAAATCGATTTTTTTTATTGCATTTTTTTGAAGTGCAATTTGAAGTGTAGTTTTTTTTTGATGCCCGGAATAGATGACTCTATGTAAGTTTACAAAAAAAAATATTTTCTTCGTGTAAACTGAAATTGAAACTTTAAACGCGTTTTTCTCAAAATGGCATTTCTGAAGTCGGTGACCAAGATTACTCGAACACTAATGAACCGATCTTCTTGAAATTTTGCAGGCTTATTTAATACATAAAAATGTAGTCTTTAATCGTTTGATTTTTTTTCGAAAAAAAAAATGGCCCTTTTATAGCCAAAAAACGGCCGTTTTTTTTCGTTAAAATCGAACCATTAACTTTGACTGTCCCCCATTTTGTGAAAAATGAATATTTTTTAAAATCCTTCGATTAAAGACTAGTTTATACTTATATTTGACTAAATCCATCCGCATTTTTTTTTCAGATGATCCACTTCGCCGCAATGTTGGTCACCGCAAACCGTGTATATAAAAACATTATTTCATTGACGGCCATTTGCCACTAAACAATGTAATATTTTTCAATAAAAAAATTACTGAAAGTTCTTCAAGATGTGTTCTTTAAGACGGTATATTGATCGATTAAAAAAGTTTTGTAGTTTTCTTTAAAAAAATTCATGAAAAAGGCCTTTTTTGCACTACAAGTGGGGGTAACGCCTTAAGGGGGAGAAGATAATTTTGGACGAGGAAAGAATTTTCCGATTTTCATGATTTTTTTTTTAAGGAAAGATTTCTTCGCCATTTTTGAGACTTAGGGTATGATTTATTACTCCTTTTTGTTGTTACATGATTTTTTTATTGATCTTAAAAACGGCGAAGCTTGCATTGTTGGAATGCAACGAAAAACCTTTTTCATATTCGCACTTCCTTATTTTTATTATTGTACAAAGTCTTTTTAAATACGTGGTTTTATATCGTATTGATCTCTCAACGAGTATCTTAGAAATTGGTTAAGCAATTTCATAGCACACGTTCTATCGAAAGAAATAAAAAAAATTGAAGTATGAACTTCCGTTTGATATTTGAATTTTTTTTAAACTCAATAATGGGTTTAAAAAAAATTCTTATGATCTTATTATTAAGGTATCTTATTATACCTTTAAACGAGGAAAAAAACTATCTGATTTGATTTTCACGATCTTTTTT
>OX101786.1:30584682-30589682 GCA_944452715.1 Ophion slaviceki | reverse complement strand
TTTGATTGTTTGTTTGGGTTCGTCATCGCGAAGGACGTTTTTCAAACAGCGATCTGCACAAACTATTTTATCTACCGTATTTATAAATATAGGGTGTCTCAAAATGACCTGACATTTCAGTTTATTTTGAGGGGAGGGTAGGGTTTTGCACTTTTGAAAAATCGATTTTTTTTGTCTTTTCTTATAGTTGAACATTTGGAGAATATAATCCCAAAATTTCAAGTCAATCAGAGCAAAACTCTCGAAGTTATTGACTATTTAGTCCCGCTCCTCTAACACTGTAGCTCCGACTTCTCTAAACTTCAAACGCGTTTTTCTCGAAACCACTTTTTCAAAGTCCGTGTTCACTGCCATTTGAAAACTACATGACCGATTTATTTCAAACTTGGTACACACTTTCTACATATAAAATACCTCCCCCCCAACGTTTAGTTTGAGATTTTTTTTACATTGAGGGGCTTTTCCACCCCCAAAATGGCGGAATTTTTCGTGAAAAATAGCACTTTTCACTTTACATGACCAGCAAAAATTTAGAAATGAAAAAAAAAAAGTTATCAAAGCCCGTTGGGGGGAGGATTTGATGATACTTTGACTAAATTTTAATGGTACTTGATTTCAGATAATTTCTAGCTGAGATACAGTGAACACCGCAAATCGTGTTTTTCCAAAGGCGTTCTTGGAAAAGCTTTGTCACCGGCTTGTTTGTGGATACTTTCGCGTACAAATTTCACGGAATGTTCTGGAAATGACACTCAACAATGTACAAAAGGTTTCAATAAATTTACTCTATCCATATAGATGAAAAAAATTCGCAAAAAAGTGTTTTTTTTTTTCACGCTGAAACCCTTACCCTCCCCTTAATATAAGGTATAAACATGGAGGTTATGTGTGGAGGACGATATCCGATAAATGGGCATGTTTGCAAGCGTTCACTATTTTGACGAAATTTTCAATAACATTCTGGCATAATTGCGGACTAATTTCATTAAGGGGTTACCCCCACTTGCGATTTTGAAAAAATCGATTTTTTTTTATTGCTTTTTTTTTAAGTGCAATTTTGATGCCCGGAATAGAAGACTCTATGTAAGTTTACAAAAAAAAATATTTTCTTCGTGTTAAGTGAAATTGAAACTTTCAAAGCGTTTTTCTCAAAATGGCATTTCTGAAGTCGGTGACCAAGATTACTCGAACACTAATGAACCGATCTTCTTGAAATTTTGCAGCCTTATTTAATACATAAAAATGTAGTCTTTAATCGTTCGATTTTTTTTTCGAAAAAAATGGCCGTTTTATAGCCAAAAAACGGGCGTTTTTTTTCGTTAAAATCGAACCATTAACTTTGACTGTCCGCCATTTTGTGAAAAATGAATATTTTTTAAAATCCTTCGATTAAAGACTAGTTTATACTTATATTTGACTAAATCCATCCGCATTTTTTTTTCAGATGATCCACTTCGCCGCAATGTTGGTCACCGCAAACCGTGTATATAAAAACATTATTTCATTGACGGCCATTTGCCACTAAACAATGTAATATTTTTCAATAAAAAAATTACTGAAAGTTCTTCAAGATGTGTTCTTTAAGATGGTATATTGATCGATTAAAAAAGTTTTGTAGTTTTCTTTAAAAAAATTCATGAAAAAGGCCTTTTTTGCGCTACAAGTGGGGGTAACGCTACAAGGGGGGCCTTAATGGTGCGTCCAATTGCTTCCTTGAGCTCCGAAATGGTCTTTGGCTCATTGGCATACACTTTTCCTCTCAGATAAGCCCAAAGAAAGAAGCCCAATGGCGTCAAATCGCACGACCTTGGTGGCCAATTCACATCACCGCCTGCGAGATAACACGAGCGTGAAACTTCGTCTGCAACAATTATGCAGTAACAATGCGGCAAATAACAATTTTTAGGCGTTGTTCGATCGTGTCTCTATGACTAAACCTCAATACTTTCTGATGCCAGTTGTCAAAGACTAGTACTTTACGTTCGCAACAAAAAAACGGCGCGCAATTTAAAATGTCAGGTCGTTCTGCGACATCCTTTATTTTTGTTTATCCAAAATTGTGGAAGATACTCTAAACCATACTCTTTAATGTCGAAAAAGAAAATTGAAAAATTGCATGCGTTTTTCCAGAAAAAAAAAATCACGAAAATTCGTCACCTTTGATGTTTGCGTCGTTGCAATGCCACGTAAATGATTTATTTTTCGCAAATTTCCCTCTGCAGATTTAACCTACGAAAATCACGCAGACATTTTTTAGGATTCTTATTTAGCAATCGAGAACAAATCTGCGAAATATGATTTTGGATAATAACAGAAAAAAGACAATAAATCGAATTTTCGTTGCATTCCAGCGATGCAAACTTCAACCCCTGTGTAACGCCTTAATTAAATCTTAATAAAATTAAAGGAATCGTTAAGTAATGAAGCACGTGCGAAATTGCATTGAAGCGACGTGCTGGATCGTTTCTGTATATACACGTATATGGTAAATTTATCCGATGTGGATAATCGGATTATGAATTAAAAAAAAAAAAAACTTTTCAAAATGGACGCTGTCGCTGAAGGCGATGATGAACCTTGCAAGAAAATTTCTTTTCTCCCAGTACCCCAAGCATCACGGTGAAACGTGGTCGCGAATTTTAATGCTTATTTTTCGAGGATAGCGAAAGGGCGTCACGCTTCCGCACGCACAAAGCTAAATGCGCATATAATAACATCGCTCGAGCTTGATGAGCAGTATACTTACAACGAACATCACTTTGGTGCCCACCTTCGATTTTGTTGAAGGCCATGCATATGCTAGGACGTTAAAAACTAATAGATACGTGTTTTTTTTTTCTTTATCAGCGAAAACACGTATTTCCCATTTAGCCAGCGTAATTTTGAGCTTTCGAAAGTAAAACTCCGTAATATTACTTTTTTCAAAATCGCCAAGATCGCGATATTTTAAACAGCCGCAACGTCGGTTCTATTTGAGTGGCATAAATTTAATAGACGCCATTTAAAAAACATCTTAATAGACTTAGTTTATGCTAATGTCTCGATTAGTCTTCTCGAAAAGTGCATATGAATAATTGCTGAAAAAGAAACGAAGAGGTATAATGGAAAAATTCGCTTAATCGACAGTCCGTCTTTGAAATTATGCCAAAAATCGAAAAATTTTGTGTAAAAAAAAGTTAAAAAAACAAGCCTTTATTTAATGTACTAAAAAGAAGAAAATATTTTTTTGCCAAGCAGCTATGTGTGTCTATAAATAGAAGCTTGGGGCGCTCAATTTTTTAAATGTTTAATAAATTTGATCAATTCAATTTCATTAACCGTATTTAATTTGACACAATAGTCATTGGAGAAATTATTGTCGCATGTTTATACTCAGTTTCAGGATTTTTATTTAAGAAACCTAAGGTTGTTTTACAGTTAATTAAAGACAGTTGATATGTTAACGGATTTGTGTAAATTAAAGATTATATGTCTAAATTTTGAGCGCCCCAAGATTTTATTTATAGTCACATATAGGTGACTCGGTAAAAAAAATATTTTCTACTTTTTAGTACATTAAATAAGAGCTTGTTTTTTTAAATATTTATTTAAATATAAATTATTTTCTACTTTTTAGTCTTCAATTGATTTGACTAGTTGGTTGTTACCAGTTTACTCGTTTACGAGTCTGTACGTTAGGAACATGGAATGCTTGAAAAAAATAACAAAGACTGTAATTGGGATTGAACTTACGACTAATCTCTGCATATAAACTGTTCACATACACACACAGTCGGCTACCAATTTGTTTGTATGTGTTAGTGAGATTTTATATGGATGATTAGATATTGCTAATTTTACATGAAAAGTTGAAAATTTTATGCATAATTTTTTTAAAGTTGAATCGTGCATTGTCCCCTTCTAGATGCGTGTTTGCAAAATTTCGGAGCTCCAAGTAGTCGGTAAGTGGGTGAACTATTGATTTTCCGTTTCGCATCTCACAGAAAGTGAAGTTAATTGAAAGCTCGTAACATCGGAACTCAATGAATCAAACGGCATTTTGAAGAGCAAACGATAACTCGTAAAATGAGCACAGAATGTAGTTCTAAATCGAAACAGAAAAAAAAATGATCGATGATTCAGTGAAACTATTTATTTTGGCCGAAATGGAAAGAAATTTAAATTATAAATATTATTTCTACAAGTCCATATTGTATTTTCATCCCTTGAATAGGAATTCACCATTCAATGCCCCAAAACTCGAATTTTCAATTAAAATTAACCGAAAATTTATTAAATGTGACCCCTTAAGCTTTTTACCCGGCAACAATACGTGGGCTTCAATTTTATTCCCACTTTAAAGTGTTACCCGTTTCGTTCAACTTAACGTCCCCCTTTTGCATGTGGCATGAAAAAAAGAAAGACACAAGGACGGTCCACCCCTTAATTTGTGTTTTTTTTTCACTGCACCCATAATGGATTTCTGATCGTTTTGCATCAGAAAAATTTGCGTTTTTGTTTTACCGAAATCGGTGAACCGCTTGCGGGGTTAAACTGCAAAATCAGCCCTTGGCACGTTTCACTTTAAGGGGTGACTGCACCCCTTAAAACCATTTTTCCACCGATAAAAAAAGATTCGAATCTAATTGTTTTCAATGCTCTGCCATGTGAATGAGTTTCAACAAAATCGAAGGCGGACACCAAAGTGACGTTCCTTGTTAGTTTTCGCATGCGTATCGTGTACGTGTATGTATTCAGCAAGCTATGCGATGCGTACGCAAAGGTGCGCGATGCGCACAGGTGCATCACACGTACACACGTGACATCGTGTACGTGGTTATACAGGGTGTCCCAGAACCGAATGCGTTCCCTGAAATGGGGGGTTGGCGATGAAATTCTGAGTCGATTGATATAAGCATGTGTGGGTCTCAGATCAACCCCTGAATTGTTATTAATGTTTAAAGGCGGGCTCACCTGATTGGCCCGCCTTCAAAAATTAATAATAATTCACGGGTTGATCT